>JAHBCN010007599.1:42728-68259 GCA_019359885.1 Listronotus oregonensis | reverse complement strand
TTTTGCTAATTGTTTAAGATATTTTAATATAGTTAAGAAATGCTTCATGTTTTGCAATCCTGTATTGATTAAAATCTTAACATTGCCTATTTGGACACATAAATTCATAATAAAAAATAATATACTGGGTGCTTTTTATTTTTAGTTTATACCATAAATAATATCCAATTATTTATCCTAAATGCTCTTTTTTAAAACAAAAGATGCATTATTGTTTACACTAATCTTATCACTATTTAACTTAATTTTTCTAATTCTTTAGAGCCAGATTTTAAATAAATATTTTAAAATCAATTATTTAAAATTAACCTGCTTTGCCAAACTACCAAAACTATTACCAACAATTACTAAAGGCATACCCTAAAACACACCCATTAAAATTATAGACATGTATTTGTTAGTTGTTATTTTGTTAACTCTTCCTTTGTTCTTAACAATGTAAAATTAATGACATTTTTTTTCTTACTTTAAAAATTAGCCTTTTTTACTTTTTGCCTGTTTAAAAGTTTTATTAAATAAAATACTGACAGTTTTAAATTGTCAGGTCCACTGGGTAAAAAAGGTCAGGTATATGTAACGAATACGCTTGGGTTTACTTAGGACTTTAGGGTTAAAAAGGACGTAAAATGAAGTAAAATCGAAATTAGGACAGGGCCACTTTATCAAGCTATCCCTAATGTAGGAACCCGGAATCGATAAATGTACTGTGGCCCAAATTGTTACAGTAAAGCACAAAATAATGACAAAAAATAAAACTTTAAGAAATAAAATGTAGTCGATGACTACAAAATTACCATCAAGAATATAAGTTTTTTACAAAGAGTAGTAAAAAAAGTAAATCATCTTAGGATATTTCAATAACTATTATAAAAACTTTATACTGGCAACATTCTACTATAGTTTTTGATTTTAGTCCTTTGGCTGGACCCCTCTGAGCATGCCACCAGAGGTTCATGAATTTTGCAAGTGTATCCGAAGTCTTTTGAGTCGCTGATTACAAAAAAATGGTTTTGGAGGCCAAAAGTGGTCCATTTTTTTTTATTCCCAGTTTTTGGTCATTTTTTGTAATTTTTCCTTACGAATTATTATTTTGTGGAAAGAAAGTTTAAATAAAAGTTGTAGAAAATTTAATAACGAACATTTTTTATTTTATTTTCTGTGACTTTTCTGTACGTCGAGTAATCGAGTGAAAGATGTTTATGCGCGGCCATTTCCTAACCTCTTTTGCCTTTGCATCGATTATATTGCGATATTCGCCTATTTCGATAAAAGAACTTTTAACAAAAAAGTTGTAGACAATTGAATTGGCAGTTTTTGACGTATTTCTTTCACCCATAAACCCCTCACAGTTTAAGTAATTAGCCAAAGCACAAAGTCTATTCAGGAGCATCACGTTTCCGGGTAAATGCTCGTAGCAAAGAACGTAGAATATTCCATATTGATTATTAATTAAATAACACAATTTTTTTTATGTGGGCTTACCTTTTTTTAAATTTATTTTGGCACATACTCAAGTTTTTACAAGAACAAAATGAAATACAAGGCAAACCGGATGCGACACATTTACAAATTTTTTTGCACATTTTTTACAACTGCAATTATGTACCAATTCATCGATAGGAGCATACACATTATACCCAAAAAGAAGTGGATCCGAATTCCTTTAAACATATCGAAGTAATGAATCTGTTCATTTATGACAAAAAATGCTCTTAATATATACAATGTGAGCTGCTATATAGTAGATCTGAAATTATATATCCCTTTCCAAGACAAAACATTGAATATCTTAGGTCATCGAAGGTTGTCGAGTTGTATTTTGGTGATTAGCAGCGCGAAGCCCTTCCAGTCGATTATGTGATGTAGGAGAGAGTGTGGTAATATGGAGTAGGCGGGTTATCTGGCGTCATTTGCTCCGTGTCAAGAACTTGTGTCAGGGGAAACAATTAATATGCAAAAAACACAATCAAATGTGTTCTAGTACTATACAACCCGACGTGCGTCGCATTACCTTACGCGGCACATACCCCCTCCCCGACACTTCAAATGAAAACCAAGAAGCAGGCTAAATGATCCTGGACGATTTTTGTTTTTATTTTCTTATTTAAGCACGTTATCTTGGTCGCGAAATAATCGATAAAGACATCAAAAGGGGTTAGGAAATGGCCGCGTATGAACATCTTCCAATCGATTACTCGACGTACAGAAAAGTCACAGAAAATAAATGCTCGAAGGACTCCAGTTAAAGGACTATTTTACATACTTCTGTTTGCTTTAATTAAAAAATGCATTCTTCTTTAGAACGAACTGCCATAGTCATACTCAGATAATTTTTATTTAGTCAGTTTGTCCCATTTTATTACCAATGAAGTTCTTTTGTAGACAACAGAAACGTTACTCTTATACGGAATTAAAATGTTTACACAGTCTCTGACATACAATAATGGATTTTTAGATATGAAAAACCAAGAGAAATAAACTTCAATAAAAAAAAACACTCTTCTTAATCCTAAATCCAGAACCACACTTTTTCATTCTCAGTAAGAATGATATTAAATTAATAATTAACTTGTCAAAATGCTTAAATTTTGCCATCTTCTTTACTCTGCCACTTTGCATTTCACATTACATTCAGCACAAGTACTCATATACGAGCAAATCTGCAGTGTGAGGAAACAAGTTGACTGTTATGTGTTTTCTGTGGTGTCATCCTGCAGAAGATAACTACTGTAATCAAATGATTTATAGCGCTATTTGATAAGAGAAAGAAGAAGAGAGTATGGTCAAAGCAGTAATTATTAAAACGACGAAAGTATTCGCATCTAAGCCTCATCCAAGAGCTGAAACTACTCGTTAAAATATTCTTGACACTTTACCTGCCACAGGCAAGGCTTTGAGTTGTATAAACCAATAAAAGTCAAAATTCTTTATTATTAGAAAACGTCATATTGCATTAGCGAGCACAGACAAGTTTGCCAAGACTACAAACTGATATGCAGATTTGCTCGGCTTGCGCCTATAATCGTTGTTTTAAACGACAGACGGCGAGCAGAACATGTTTCGCGAGAACACGGGGTACACATACACGGATTCGTTCGCTGGACATGCTCTACGGATAAATGCAGCATACAAAATTACATGTAAATAGGCCTCTTAAGCAGTCAGTTACGTACTTTCTTTTTCCTCTTTACTTTTACTTACCGTTTTTACATTCAATTAATATCATATCTTCAGCAAACTCATCACAATGAAGGCGGAGATATTCACAGTTCCTTGCTCGAGTCGTTATTTTTAAAGTTAAGTTGCTAAATAATACTTTAATATTGCTTTTACAGCTAAAAACAAATAAGAAAACATTATTAAATAAAAAAATAAATAAATATATGCAACATTGTTTTTCTCCTAGAAAATCGCTGTATTTATTTAGTAAATACGAGTTAAACTATTTTTTTATGAACACATATTTTAAAACATCCTAGTAAAACTAGTTTACTTTGTTATATTTTTTTACTTGCTGCCTTTATTTTAGCATAACTTTCAATCATCAACTTTTGCCAAAGTTTGTTCAGAGAATGAATCACTTCTGGTTTATATGCAGTCTATCAGTGTTTTAGTAGTTAATTTAAAGTGCCTAAATAACACAGGCCTTAATAATTTAAAAGTTGCATTACGTTTCGGTTAAAAAAACACTAAAAAATTAATTTCTTAAGTTATGTAGGCATAGTTTATACATCTACAACAATGGGTACTTTAAAAAACCCCGTTGGAGAACCGACGTAATAAATATCCGGTGTTGCTCCAAAGTCCTGTTTAAAAATCCGTTAAAGACACACCAGGTGGTGTGGCTATAGAATCGCAGTTATAATAGTTTTTACACGTTCATCAGAGCAAGGTTTTAATGAGGCATTTAGGCCAATTATTATAAAATCGAGCTTATCCTGGCACCGTAATCCGTTTGTGATTTTACAGTGATTTAGTGTTAAACGGTGCTATGCACATTTACCCATGGTCTTTATTGGCGATGTGTGTGCAGTGTCAAGAATGGCTCCGAAAAAATTTTAGTCGCTGCAAAACTACTCAGACTATACATCGCAACCCAAACCCTCCATAATTAGTGTCATAACCATAAGGTCATAAGGTACTTAAGTGTCTTTTTGTTTGTTACTATATTTCTTTTTGTTAGCAAAACAACTTGCAAAACATTCGGAATTAATTGTTAGTTATTGCTTATAAAGTCTTTATTGGACATGTGCCTGGATTTGACCAAGCGATCAAAATTCTTAATATTTAGTAGTGCAAGCTTAAGACAATAGGATATTAAGCTTCTAAATTAATAATTAAAACTTTTTCTTGCGTCGTATTTTAGTGTCCAAAATCACCAGTACTATAGTTTATCCAAGCTAACATTTTTGTGTTGGCTTACATGAATCAGGCTGTTCCAAAAACAAAAATCACTAGACTCAGCGTCAAAATCAGCTGATTGACGCTTATCAACAATGTGGATTAAAGGAGTTTCAATTTTCTTGTTAAATTTTTCTTGTGTTTGGTTGTGTTATTTCGTGTTTAAAAAGTAATTAGTCAGATTAAAGATTATTGTGCAATGTTTATATTTTGGTGTAGACTATTTGACATTTTTTTAATATTACATAATTTATTTTATTTTGTAGTAAGTTTAAGTTATTTTTATTGGTTTAAAGAAAAAAACCACTAGAATAGATATTTTTAGAGTATGGATCACAGTGATTACTGTATTTCCAGTTCGAAAAAGCTTCTAAACCCACTTCAGAGCTGTGATCATCAGTCGAAGGTATGAAAATATAACTTAATATATATGCAATAGTGATCTTGCATAAAGGTAAAATTACTTGTTTTAGTAGTATCATAATCCAAAAAGACATCCTCAGATGTGCTAAATGTTGTAAATAAATTTATGTATGTATTTTAGGATCCTAGTCATGCAACAGAGGATAATTCCCATTTGCAAAATATAGTGGCAGCTGCTGACAATGTAAGTTGAAAGCAAAATATAAAATTTATAAATAACTTAAGTTTTAAAATGCTAAAAGACCAGAAAATTGTGTTACTTAATATTTTGTAGAAAAGCCAACAAAATGAAGTTATTTTTGACTCGTTAACTTTGCAAACACTAAGTCAAATCAATACAAGTATGAAATAAGATATTATAATTGCAACTAGCAATTCTTAAAAGAATAAAGTAAAGCATGCATGCTTCATGCCTACTATTTAGCTTGCTAGTCCCTTCTCAGTTATATCGCTTGCCCCTGCAGTGGGGCCTTAAAAAAGTAATGATGTTGTGTTTTACTTGCCCAGTGAAAAGCTGTTGCTAGTTTTAGTTTAGCTTGTGAGTTTGCTATGCTTTGCTATGCTGTTTATTTACAATGGGATTTATAAAATTGTTTTAGTCTGCAACTCATCACTTGTACGTGCAGGGGAATAGTACTGCTCAGAACATGCTACACAATGTTTTAAAGTTTTTTAAAACTCACTTTGTGGGCGATGAAAATGCTGCTCTTCAAGTAAGTATTTTGTTTTTTGTTTTATGTTCTAAAATCCATTATATTTAATTTTTTTGTATGTATGTAATTATGTATGTATTTACGTGTATAAAATACAACAGAAATAGGATTAACTTAATTCATTTTTATTTAATTTTTTGTTTCTTAAGAAAACCCACTCGTAACTTGTTAATTGTGATTAACTTTTTTTTTTCTAAAAATAGGTTATCATAATAACCAGTAGTATCTGCTTTCTTAACTACCAGCAACCTGGCACACTGATTCTATTTTATATGAAGAACATACACACTAGACAAGATATAATCTAAAATCTATTAAATATCCTTGTCCACAGAGTTTTAATAGTAGCTCATTGTGACATACCCAGTATACACATACAGTATGAGCCATGAATTATACAGAGTTTTCAAAAAAGTATGAAAATGTGACCCTACAATGTAAAAAATGTATAAAGTCATTGTTTTTAGGGCAGCAGAAAATAATACAGGATTAAAAGCTAATTACATAAAAAGCATGATTTGGCTGTTTTCCATATGCTGCAAATAAGGCTCTCACTGTATATATTTTGTCTAAAACTTCAAGATTATACTTGCATGGCAAAAATCTTTAAATGAGTTTTGAGTAACAATATAAATAAATAAGATAAAACATGTACATACATAATACATAGGTACCTACTATTTATTTTAGATAACGTCTGCTGCAACTGGTGTTAGTCTTGCTAATGTAAAAAAATATAAGGATGGACCTTGTGGAGACATTATAGTACTCTTAAAAAGAAAAAGGACCAAGCCAGCTACTGATGTCGGCAACTCTGTTGGCTACGAAATTCGTCATGAAATATATGGCATGTATGTTAAAAGTGAGTAGGTATTTAACTGCCGCAACTAATATTTATTTTTAATTTAAATTTTTATTTCTACAGCCTTCAACGAAGAATTCGGGTTGATGCATCTACACAAGGCAACTTCCTAGATGTGGGCTGCAAAGTTTTTGTTTTTTTCTTTTTAGATTTGTGAAAAGGAACTACTTGTACGGTTTTGCATAAGTATGAAAATGATAAATTTATTTTTAAAACAGGTATAAGGTAAGACAGCTAAGCTTTTGGGCTTGGAATATAAAATTTAATTTTTTTTACCTCATTATGATATTCTTACATATAATATTAGTTAACAACACCAAATATTTTGGAGGGGTGCTAGTCACAGTTTTTTTTGTATTTCATTTTTTGGTGTATTGGTTTTCTTTTTCCAAATAATAATCTATTAGCCGTGGACATACACACAGACATTTTGAGAAGAAACAGCTTTGATGGGTACCTATAGTCACACAATTTGTACTTTTGTAGATATATACAAGCTGATATATTAAAGCATTACTTATTTTTAGAACATTCTAAACATGGTCACAGAAAGTTATGGTATCTACAGAATTTTAAAATGTTTCAAAATTTGGTTAAGTTTGGGAAATCGAAATTTTAATTTTGGGTTTAATATTTTAAGCATCTTTTATGTTTTCTAAAATTCTAACAATTGCATCTGTTCTAGGACAAGGTACTTATTTTTTTTTTTGGTTTATATTGTCAGTTATAATTTTATACAAGCCCAACTCAAGATTTATTAATGATTTTGAAATAACTTGCATAATTTACTCTCCGTATTAATTTAAAAAGTAATGTATTACTTGTTTTTGAAAACTGGGTATTGGGTAAAAAAAGATGTTTTTGTTATTATTTAAAAAAATAGATAAGGGGCCATCCATAAATTACGTACGGGGGAGGGTGTAGAGGATTGTGACATTGTGTGACAAGGGGTATGGGGGGGTCATCAGCTTTGTGACGTCACATGTAAAAATCTAAATTATTAAAACGCAAAACTTAAATGTAGATGAAAACCCCAAGAATTGTACCAACTCTTTCTATGTGCTTATTATTTATATAAGTTTTGATTATATGTAAATCTTAAAATGTGTGACGTCACACTAGGGAGAAGTCTCATAAATGTGACAGGGACGGGGGGAGAGGGGGGTGAAAAAATCATGAAATTTGTGTAACGTAATTTATGGATGGCCTCTAAGGTAAATGAATTAATACAAAAAAATGGCGAATGTGGACAAGAATCTTAAAAATCATCTCTACTCCCAAGATGATTGTTTAGGACCATCAATGTCAGTAGTTCAATATTTTTCTGCAATTAAAAAGCACAATTTAAAATAATAATATTATTCCTGGACAGAATACGAGGCCACACAGTAATTTTTAAAGGTTTTCATTAATATTGTATGGTTTTTGCTTAGGTTTACCTGTTACATTAGACACTCTTCATGCTAGCCTAGTGGAGAAACAGAAATATTTTAACTGTAGAACAGCCTTGCCCAGGTTCTAAAAACCTTGGTTTCTACAAAAAATTCAAACAGGCGAAGCTTAATGGAAAAACCAACTGTGCAACGCATGAAGAGAATTTTTAAAAAAAATTATGGAAAATGAATTTGGGGAGAAAACAAAAATCTGTGCGTATTTCTGGATGAAACCTGGATTTTCTCCAACTGCTCTTTTCGCAGGTCTTGGCAGGATGACGATATAAGATCTGTCAGAAAAACATCTGGTAAGGAGCTCGGTAATTACTTTAGCTAGACTTACTTAAAATGCAAATTAATCTTTAAAAAATTATATTTTAGTGGGAAGGTAAAACATTCCCATCACTTATTATAAGCTAAAAAAAAAGGTACTTTCCTACACTTAAGGCAAAATTAAAGGGCCCACTTTTTTAAATTACGGTGGGTGAAGCACTTTTACAATCCTCTAATAAAATTTTGTTCTGCCTTATAAATAATCACAGTTTTATAAAAAGCTTCCTCTTGCACATCGACAAGCTGTAGAAGACCTGTTTCTTTTTATGAATATTTTCACAGCTTCTGCTCCGAAGCATTAGCTGTCGTAATTCCTTTTTTTGCTTATCCTAATTATAGCAAATTGAATGTTTGCTCAGGTGCATCCCTTTATTGTCCACCTCACATTTTGCATCCTTTTCGTACCTTCATCTCTAGGGTTTCGAGACTACAGAAATCTAAATATATTTAAGTCCCTTATGAGTAATGTACCTCTGACTTCAATCTAGACACTTGTGGTATGTGAACATTTACACTTCAAGCAAAGGGGTATCTTGAAAAAAAATAAATATATGACAGATTCAGTAGATACCTCAGTTAGGGTAAGCTGTGGTTAGGGTCTCCATTCATACATAGGACATATGATTAAACTTGTAGCTCTTAGACAACATTAAACTACAAAACACACTTGCTGCTTTCTTATGAAACATTAAAGTATATTTAAATTAATCACTATTGAAATACTTATATTTTCCTTAGATACATTATTCTACATGCTGGTTCCGAAAACGAATTTGTTGACGGTGCCAGTAAAATTTTTAAATCAAAAACAAAAGCAGATTACCATGGCAAGATGAATGCCAAACATTTTGAGAAGTGGATTAAAGATGATCTACTACCTAATTTAAAAAGCCCTTCATTAATCATTTTAGATAATGCCAGTTAAAGCTTATTCATACTTATATCGTTCTGACTGAAGGACTTCGATTATATTGCCTCCAATAAATCTTCCTACCGGCCGGCAGACTCCGTCCAGCTGCAGGCAGGGCCGAAGTGGAATTTTACTTTTACATTGAGAAGCAATTGAAATATTGATAGATAGATATTTTACTAGGTAACTTTTATTACAATTTTGAATTTTAAGGAAATAATATGAATAATATGGTAGTACCTACCTAATTAAGTAAAGGTATAATGAAAACTACTTGGCCTTTTGTGTAATTTGATAAATAGGTACAGGTGAGTACCTTAAAAATAAATCTCGGTAGGCAAAAATTAATTGTAATAAAAATAAAGGTAAACCCAATATACATTAATTACCTATACCTACCTGAATGTTTTAAAAGGAGTTTGGGTATATATATGCCCTTAGAACAGTAAATGGCTTAGTATTTTCCAAAATGTGGCGAACGTGGAGTGAATCTGACGATAGAAGCAAGCGACAACGAGCAGCAAGCAAGTAGTACAGCAAGCAGCAAGAGAAAGCATCTTTCTGTTGATGCTAAAGAAATTGTAAAGAATGTATATTCAACTTTAAGAAACGATGTTTCCATACAAGCAACTTTGGAAGAAACGTGCAGGTTAACGAAAATATCAAAGTCTACCATACGCGATATTGTTAAAAAACCGATAGTCAAGAGAGAAGAAAAGATGCGATTCTGGTACTGCCACAAAACTTGATGTAAGTGATAAAGACCTAATTCGACGAAAAATCTATAAAATGTATGAGTAAAATGCACCAACATTGGACACCTTAATGAAGAGACTAGAAATGGACGAAAGTGGCATACAGTGTGGCAGAACAACATTGTGGAAGACTGTGAAAAAACTAGGATTCAAATTTAAGAAGATCGACAAAAAACAAGTGCTGATGGAGAGATCTAACTGACTTCGGAAATGGAGATTAGAATATCTTACGAAAATAGATATGTATAGAGAAGTCAAGGAAGGTCGATCATTTACTTGGACGAAACGTGGTACGATACCCATGACACGCCATCAAAAGGTTGGGACGATTCAAGTGGTAAATGTAACACAAAAGCACCATCCAACAGAGGTAAGCGGATAACAATTATACATGCGGGATCAAAAGACGGATGGGTTCCAAATGTATCACTTAGTGCAAAAAATATAAAAGACTCTTCTCTTGACTACCATGACGACACAACTGCACATTTATTTGAAGACTGGTTTAAAAAATAAGTTAATTTAGAAATATTCCTCCTCAAAGTGTTATTGTTATGGATAACGCTAGCTATCATAGTAGGCAATTAAACAAACACCCTTGTTCAAGCGACACCAAAGCAATTATTCAAGAATTTATGCACGCCAATAATATTTATTTTCATGAAAATTATTCAAAAAAACAATTACTTGAAGTATTAAAATGTTTTAATATAGAGAAAAAATATGTTTGTGATGAGTTTGCAAATAGCATGGGACATTCAGTTTTAAGGCTTCCACCATATCACTGCATTTTTAACCCTATAGAACATATTTGGCATCAATTGAAATCGCAAGTTAGACGTAACAACAGTTCACCGACTTTAAATAGTTTTGTATTAGGCATTATCACCAGGGAAATAGATAAAATACCAGTAAATAGTTGGAGCAACAGTGTAGATCACGTAATTAAAGTTGAACAATCATATACCACACTTTCAGAAGTAATGTTAAGGAGTTAATTATACAGTTAGGGGATGATAGTGATAGCACTTTATTTAATTGAATAAGTCCTAATAATAATTATAAGTTGTAATATTTTTAGATACTTTTCATTTTGTATTGTATATTGCATTTTTAAAAGCTTTTTATTTATATATTTTTTTAAATGACTAAGTAGGTATAATTTATTTTTAAACATTGCCATCACGTGACTTTTTGACGCAATGATCAACGACAAGTCAAATATATTCTTTCTTTGTCATTCTCCATAAACATTAAACGACAATATAAACGAAAGCGATGTCGAAAAACGCTATGAAAGTCGTCAGTTAGTCACGTGATGGCAATGTTAAAAAAATAAATTATAGTATCCCTAGGTATATTTTATAAATAATATTTTTGTTCCTATTAATAATAAAATATGTGATTATCAATGTGTTTCTATTTTTTCCTATAAAAAAGTAAATTCCACCCTGTTCCGTTCAAATTTTATAGCAGGTAACACCTGGCTAAAGCGCCGGCCGACAATAGGGGACAAAAGGGTCGTTTATTGGCCTCAAGAAGTCAGAACGATATAAGTATGAATGTTCTTTACCATAGTAGGTTGTTGGAAAACTGGCCAAATAGTGGCTGGAAAAAGAAAATATGGTTAAATGGTTAGAAGAACGTAATATTCCTTTTGAAACATCGGCGACAAAAAGATTTTGTGGTGATTGATTTAGCGCCTACCAAAGCCTCCAAAATCTTATGTTGTTGATGCTCTTATTCAGGAGGCTGGTCATGGTACGCTTGCCTCCATATCATTGCGAATTTAATGCTATTGAAATGGTATGGAGTCAAGGAAAACGATGCATATGATGAATTAATTCTTGGCTCGAAAGATGTCTTAAAGACTTGGGAAATGGCACTTAGCCAAGTTAAGCCGGAAAAGTGGGCCAACTACGTAAGGCATGTAAAAATAATTAAAACCTTTTGGGAGAAAGAAAAACAAAATAACATTTCTTCAGTGGAGCCCTTTAGTTATTGAGGTCGACACTGATGGTGATGATGACGATTCATCAGAGAGTTAATGCTGTAAAGAAAAATAATCCTGTTCTGTTGGAAACTACAACTCTCACTGTACCCCATATTTATAGATTGTATTAAAGTAACCCTTTTTAAAACATTCTTAAGTTTCTTATATTAATAATAAAAATATCTGCAGGATTTTATTCTACTGTAAATTCAATATAACTGGAGACCGAGCAAACAAATATTTTAGTGTTATCTATGATGTTGTATTTACACAAATATGTTACCGTCACCATTCATCAACAATGAAACAACAATATTCATGGTACATAATTATTTAGGTAAAATAAAAAAAAATAAGACAGCTTCGACCGCAATTTTTCCCTATTTTATGGGACCCAGATTATTAATATATTAATAAAAGGTAAATGGTACAAAAAAATCATTTACAAGTTATCTACTTTAAGCTTTTCTTTATTAAACCACCTTAATGCTTTTGATAAAAAACTAAATATTAACTGAATATTTCATTTAAACACACTACATCAATGTCCACGTAGTTGCCAAAGCATTGGACTCACAAGCATCCATCAACGGTCCAGCTGCTAAAACGACAAACCTCCCACTTTGTCTGCTCCCTTATCTTAAAAGTGCCTAGACTAGTATTTGTGTCGTGCAGATTGCATACGTTACAACGATAACCCCTGATGGACACTGCCATTTCTAAAGCCTAAAACACGACCTTCAACGTTTTTGTTACAATTTATTTTATAAAATATAAGCATCTTATTGTGTTAATGATACTTTGAATAAATAAATGATTATTACTGTTCTGTTTTATTTATTTTATTATTTAATATAGGAAGCAGCTAAAGAAGTTATATCAGATGAAATAATCAGCTTATCTTCAGGCATCTTTAAAAAATAGTAAAATTGCATAATAAGGGATATTGAAATATCCCTTATAGTGAATATTTTATCAGGATATTTCAATTCAACTGTGAAATTAAGAGTTTTCCTGCAAAAAATATATAACAAAACATAACAGGTCTGTTATTCAGAAATAATGTACATTATTTCACTTTTTTTGCGTACCTAAGAGTTCTTATTGAAGGTTTATTTTAGGACTAATTAATGTACAAAAAAAGTGTAAAATAGTGTAAACTATTTCTAAATAATAAACACTTAACAAATAACTATTAATCTGCACTATATAGGCTCGTTCCTTGTCAGTAAGGCAATAAAAAATAGACACTGCTTCAGGTCCTCAAGTTCTTTTCCATGTAGCAGAAACGGAACTTTTTATTTTGTATCTTAGCGAAAATGATAATTTTTAATAAAAATTTAGTTATTGTAATCTCACAATTTTTTTTTTAAGATATTAAAATTTTAAAACTCCCTTTCCTCAGTACGGTCCTGACTAAAATTCTTAGATCAGCCAACTTAAATCTGGAAAACAAAATTTACTAACATGTAGGGATATTCGCATTGCCAACCTAAAAATGTTAGCTTGGACAGACTATACCTTACTTTCCTAACCGTTTTTCTTTATTATTTAGTTTGTGTAAAACAAAATAAATTCTCGAACGAGTGATACGTAACGAAAAAAATTTAACACAAATAAAACCTTTGCTTCTTATTTCGTTTTGCGGTAGAGCAGGGGTCAATAACACCATTTAGATTTTTCGGTCATAGTTACAGTTAATAAGTAGAAACTACTAAATTTAAAAATATTATTGTACCCGAGTACTTTTTCACTTAAGCAATCCATTGAATTTTGTTTATTTCGCGTTTTGTTTATGTGTAATTATTTAAACGTAGCAGATTGAGTAGGGATTTTATTTGCTCATTGGGCTACGTTTGTTTTTAAGTAAATATGCTTCACCAGGCTTGTTTAAAAGACAGAATCAAAAAAGTTTCTCCGCGGTTTTTGCAAAAAATAAATTAATAATATATATCCTTTTTATATCATTAGCCTTTATTTTAGTACGTTTTTTTACGATGCTTTTAATGGCCGGCAAAACATAAACAGAATCATATTAAAAATAATATTTTTATTAGCTGACTTTGTTTTTGGACAAAAACAAATAATAACAAAATAATCCTTGTGGTTATATTAACTGTTTTGTGAAAAACAATAATTTTAACGAATATTCATTTTAAGGTCAAGGTCTTTCATAAAGATGCGAAAAAGTCATATGATGTTAAATTGAGGTTTGGTGTTCCGAAGGTAAACGGAAAAGCGGAAGGAAATAGAATCCGATTGGTTATTATAATCGCCTGTGTGAAGACAAACACTTAAACCAAGACCTTTGGTTACGATAAGTAGTATACATAGCTTTGCAGTCAGTGAAGAAAATTCTCGGGCACCACGCCTAAAAAGGCAATTAATATGCATTACAGTTTTTATCACTGAAACACTGTGAAGTCTCAAAAGAAACGCTCTTAAGGTACTTCTAAACATTTAAATTGCATAGAAAATAACTTAGATGTGCCTTTAAAAATAATTTTTATGCGCTATTGTTGTAGAACTAGGGGCGCCTTAAAAAATAATAATTGTAATGCGAAATCCTTAAATTATTACCGGCAACACCGGACTTGCATCGTATTAGTTCTGTAACAAATGTTTTAAGTACTGATTGTTGTAATTTTAACAATTCTGCTTACCTAGCTTACCAATGAATTCTCTCTCTAGGTGTTTTTAAAAAAAAACGTAATAAAACTTTTAAACTTTATAGGCATGTGTCATATGCATTTAATAATGATTATTGAAACACTGATAGACCGAATATAATTTAGAAGCCATTCTTCCTTCTGGACAAACCTTAGATAAATGTGTTATTTTGTGAAAAGTTAATCATGGAATTTCTCCTAAAACAAAAGCAGTAAGTAATAAAATATTGCAAATAAATAATAACTTACATTTAATAATACATTATTAAATTAAAAAAAAAAAAGATTTACTAATATTTACTTAATTGGCACTGCAAATTTTTAGGAGAAAAAGTGTTGCGTCTACTTATTTATTCGTTTATTTTATAATCGAACTTTTTGTTTATTTCTTTCTTTTTCTTTAGGTTTAATAGCGCTTTTAAGATGTTATTTTGCGACTTTAGTTTGAAAATAATGTTTTTTACGAGAAACTAGGGGTATTTAAGTATTCCATGTTAGGTTTTGGTTTGCTGTAGATGTGATATTAACTGAATGTAAAAGTAATAAGTCAAAAGTAAGTACCTGACTTTCTTAAAACCAGGTTTGTATACATACTTTTAATACTTTATATGCGGTGCTTTTTAAATTACATTTGTTTTTAAATAAGGTAAACCAGTATTACTTTCATTATACAATTTGTAATTTAAAATTCAAAAAATTTACAATTTAAGACCTGACCTTATGGGTAATCTTTTTGTACTAATCAATAGTAGAATATATATTTTCGAGTATATCTATAACAAATTTTACTTTTTAAAAGGCAATATTTTTTAATCACCATAATTAATTTTTGTTCCTAAAAGAAATTATTTTATTATTAAATCCCAAAATGTATTTTTTATGCCAAATTAATTTATTTGCTTTCAAATTAGTGTACCCGAATTTATAAGAGTTTGTATTCTTTAATAATAGATATTAACCCTAAAGTAGGACCAAGAACTTATTTCTTACTCAAAATAATAACTGTGTTCCCAATATAGTAAGTAGGTAGGTAGGTTTAAAGTGAGTGGACTTTTTACGCCCTCCACTGCGACCGCTCGGTCTATTGTGGCTCACACCTTTTTACATTTCTCCCAATAGGATCGGTCTTCTAATAAGTCCGATACCAGATTGGAAGAGGGTTTTTTATCTCCTCTCACTCGTGTCGCTACCGGACACGAGCACAATGTGTTCTGGTGTCCCTGTCTCCTGGAGAGTATGACGAGCAGACGATTAGATCCATCATGCCCTCCTCTCTCGGTCTAGTGACGTGGGTAGCTACCAGGTCCTTGTTACAGGAACCAGATGTTCTTTCTGAGGCCGCATCGCCGGCCTTATCCTATGAAAACGGTCCTATCCGCTTTTCTGTTTAAAATGACGAACTCTTTTCCTATAAAGGCGGTTCTGTCCGCCTTCTGTTTGGATTCAGGAACCCTTCTAAGCACCTGTTTGTTCGGAATGGATCAGTTCTTCCCCGTGAACCAGGCGCGGGTGACTTTAGGGGCACCTTACGAAACGGGGATTCACCGTTTCGGTCGGCGCACCTTTTGTCTTGTTGTGACCTTGAGTGGCACCTCTCGAAACGGATTTATCCGTTTCGGTCAGCACACCTTGTCACTCTTTTCCTATGTTTGGAGCTAGGGAAATAATTGTCCACCACGGCAGAGCCCCGCATTACCGCAGTAAGGCTAGATACTCTGAGAGGTCGCCCTGTATCTCAGAGGCACCGTTGGAGACACCTGTTTAAGGCACAGGATGTCATTCACTCATCAGCACGGTATACTAACACCTTGAGTTAAAGCCTTGTGTTTATCTTAACTTCGGATCCAGTTGCATACGCTAGCCAAGAGAGTTGCCAATAACCAACAACTTTAGCGCATGTTCCAAAAGATCCTCCTGAGCCCAACCACAACGACGATGTGTGAACACAGCAGTTGGGTCCCAATATATAGTACATCAGTCACCAAATAAGTTATATTTATTTGGTGACTGATGTACTATATATTCTGTCACCAAAATAATAGTATTATTTAATTCAATTAGTTTTGGTTACTTTTGGTAATGTAGTTTTATTGTTTGGCCAGTAATTAAATTATTTTTAAATAGTATATCTTTAACAGTTTGATGACAAATCTATTATTTTAAGAACATACCAATTAATATGCTTACTAAACGGTGAATAATTTGGTGATAAAGTTTCCCTTTTTTATTTAAATCCACTATACTAACCGTAAGGAAACTCGGTGTATAATTTAGATCCTTTTATTTTTAAATAATGGGTGGTGTAGTTAAAATTCGATAAAAGGTTTTATATAAAAAATTAATTTAAATGGACTCTAATCTGCTTATTTTTGTTAAAGAATTATAGATAAACAAATAATAAACCCCATTGGTCAATTGGGAATTTTTTCATTTGTTTTTGATTATTTTATTTTTAAACGAAATTGAACAGATCTAAGTATTCTTAATCAAACATGCGATTTCTTGTTTAGATTGATTTAAAATAAAATCAGTTTTAAAAACCTAATTTTACTAGCATGACTTTACAGACCTAACTAACTAATCTTTGTTACCAGAAGAAAACAGATATCTAAGAATAATAAAGAAGGTTTTAAAAAAACCCTTATATAATAATTTTGAAAGTGCTTGGAGCTTTTGTATAGCAATTTTAACTTAGACTTATATGGTTTCTCCATGTCTCTAAGTATATGTTTTTTTTTGTCGGGTTAGCTAGGTCTTTTCAATGTAATTTAACAGTAATTTCATTTTTATCCACAAAAACTTACAAAACTTTAGCTTTATAAGCTGGTTCCTTACCGTGATGTTTCCCCAAGTAGAAGTTGACGCCCACCTACTCAAATTAGAAAACTAATGCATCATGAGTGACTTGATCTGAGTCAGAGAAGTATTTAATCCACAAAACTTACAGAACTTCAGCTTTAAGGTGCTAGAGTTCCTGTTCCTGGTGTTTCTCCAATTAGGCGTTGCCAATACACAGACCACGTAAGCCATAGATAAAACTCTAGGTGGCTTGATTTTAGTCAAAAAAGAATTTAATCTACAGTCTTACAAATCTTCAGCTTCAAGTTGGTAGTTAGTTCCTATTCCTAGTGTAGTAGTTTTAGACCAGAAAAAAAACCCATTTAGATTTTATTTAGTACCTACTCTATTACGTCCTAAAAGGTTTTTTGCTATATTTTTTTGAAAAAATCCCAAAAGTATTAAAGTAATGATCTGCATACGCCAATCTTATAAAAAAAAATAAGGCACAAGATTTACTGGGGTACCAGTAACTATAAGAAAAACGCCTAAAAAATTATGGCTAAATTAAAGAAAACTGGAGCTTTTTACTTTTCGTCAGGCTCGACGATATCAGTTAGTTGTGGAAAAGGAAAAGCCGTTAAACAAAATAGTGCATAATTGGAGGTTGGGTACTAGGCCTGAAAATAATAGAAGACACGCCTGAAAGGCAAAAATAGGTATAATTGAGGTTGTATTATTCCCATCTTAGCTGTTATTATGTTCAATTTATTGAATCAGACCGATGATGATCAAGAGACTAAGATCCTCCTTAGTCAGGTGGGTGTTGGTAAAGGCGTCTTTCATAAAATTCTAAAGTAATTCGTGGTAACTTAGCTCCTAGAGTGTGGGAGGTCCTACTAGTGGTTAAAAATTGTACCAAATAAACAGAAAGCTTTATTAAATAAAAATGAGATAGGGTAAGGAGAATGGCACCCAATCCAAGAGTTTTCGAGCACAAAAAAGACTTTATATGGGCAAAAAACGAAAGCGCAAAAAACATGCTGCCCACCTATCTGTTAGTCCGTGTCACAGCTTTTGAGTTTCTCTTTTTCGTCACCTTCAAAGCCAAGGAATTTGTTTTTTATTAGCGTGTCCTTCTTTAAAACTTTTTAAAAAGAGCAATCCTTAAAAGAAAACTACTAAGCATGATATACTACATTCTAATATACTTAGGGTTAAGAAACATATATTGCTAGATTGTTTTTCAAATTTAAGCTAAGCTATCATACTTATGTTCTATGAAAATCAAAAAGAATTAGGCATATTGGGTTATGTTTGTTGTGGTATTACTTGATATATTTTTTTTATATCATGTCTGCAATCTTTAAAAATTATGCAGTCATAAATAGGTAAACTATTAAGAGTTCATTTACGCTACACCTTAGGGGTCGGGCGAAAGGACGCGAAGACGGTGGGCGGAGACTAACAAACTCCCACTACCAAAATTTTCGTATAGTCGCATTATAAATATTATATTTTATTTAGGTTCTTTCAAATTCAGGTATCGATGCGATGTTGTTTCCGATTGCAAGCCTACAGCCTACGTTTTTCGTAAGGAAATAATCTATGCCTCTCATGTAGCTGATTTTTGAAATATGAGTCGAGTTAAGAGAAAATATTTTCTAAACATAACCGATTTTAGGGTGACTTTCACTCAAGGAAATATTAAAGACTAAATTCAAATTTAAAAAACTATTACAGCGAAAGCCTAAATAAAACAAACATGTTTAAGTCTCTTAACACATTTGCATACTGCGTCCGTATTAGCCTTTTAAAATAATCATATCTTTTAGGACTGACAATAAAAATCAACAATAAAAGATTAAAAAAGGGCAGAACAACAAAATTCCCACAGTGTCACCGGGTCAACAACAGCTCTTCATAATTATTCTTAAAAAAAGTCAGTATTTTTCAGGAATACTTTTTTTAAAAAGTAGACACGGTAATCACATACAATTTTTGCTTTGCTTTAAAGGTGACAAAATAGAGAAACTTGAAAGCTGTGACATGACTGACAGATTTGCAGCGTGTTCCCTACGCCCCCGTTTTTTTGCCCTTTTAAGTTTTTTTTTTGGCCTAAAAACTCTTGTGTTGGGTGCCATTCTCCTAACACTTTTTTATTTAAAATAGCTTTCTTTTTGTTTAGTATAACTTTTATTCATTAGTTTGACATATTACTCTCTAATGGCTAACTGATCATTTCCGCAACATGGATATACAGTAGCTGAATAACCATATAGTGTTTTCGCGTTTACGTTTGTAATTTTAAAGGCATGTTAAAAATTGCCTATTACACCGAGCATTAACCTAAATCCATGACACAACGAAAGACATAAAGAGAATAATTCAAAGTACAAATATCTGATAGTTTTTAATGGGAACGCATAAAATATTAAAATACGCTTAGGTAGTTCATATAATCCTGGAATTCAGCAAAGCTTTACTAAAAAAGCTTTGATTAAACATGAACTAAATGATTCATAGTAAATACCTGTAAAGTATTTAGTGCTAGTCACGCCAAAAGTGTTGAAATGTTAGTGGGGGATATTGCAGTATTTTAGGTTACTATTACCCAATATTTCCATGGTACTGCCCATGTAAATATTTTTTTTAATAAAGTGGAAACCTAGCAGCTAAATGGATGATAATTGATAATATTAAAAATATTGCGAGTTTTTAAAATCTTTAAAACATTCAAATTGCAGGGAAACATTTAAAAAATAAAATACAAAATTAAAGGAAAAATTATTTATTTGACAAACTTTCAATTATAATAATTTTTTAGAATATTTTTAATCCTTTTTATAAATTCTTCTACCGTCTGGTACCGCTGCATTTGATAGATTGCTTGAAGTCTGAAAAAAATTATATAAAAAGAAGTAAATATACAAATATCGGGTAACAAAATTAGGTATAAATAATTTCCTTACTATAAAAATTAAATTTAAATTTTCCACTTTTGGCAAATATAAAGTATCAAAAAAATCTAGAAATTATATTTTAAAATCGATAGAAAATTTACTTTTAAAAGCAAATAACCACCATTTATTTTTTCTAGAAAATTTTTATTGGAGACAAATTATGCAACTTTGCTTAAAATTAACTATTCCCATTTTTTTTTGTAAATTTTAAGATTCTAATGGTGCTTTGTACCATCTGGTATAGACTCAATGACAAACCCACCATTATTAAATGAGTAAAAAAATATATTTTCTTATAACATTAGTTCAATCAGAAACCCTTATGCCAAGTTCATATCCAAAAATCTCGACCTCTCTAAGTACTGAGATTTAAAATAAGTCCAAAGTTTGTTCAGAATTTATTCGAAAGAAATTACATCATACAGGAAGTGTGTTTCTAGGATAAATGAGTACCTACCTATTAAGCGTGTTAAATTAAAAGTTAGATAAAAACAAATATACCAATAATATAATTAACCCATTATTTTAGGAACTTGCATTGTGTTTATCTGCCCAGCTCTACACTAAACCACAACCTAAGTCCAATATTTGCCTTAGGCAAGAAAAAAGATGTCCATGCCACTTATTTTAATTTTTCATAAAATGTTTAAAATTTAAAAAATATTTTATATTTAGCTAATTACTGTCTTGGTTTAAACCCCTGCAAATAGAACTTTTAAACTTACATATACACAATATACAGGCTAATTCCAAATCGACATTTACCGTTGGGATTTCGTAAATTATAGGAGATTCGAAGATAATTAAATTTGTTGCAAAGTTGTGCGTTTGTGTGACTAATAATATGCCGTTAGAAACGTTTTAAAATTTTGATTATTGGAGGGGACATTTAATAAAAACTGAAATTAAAAAAAAAATATTTTTTTCAAGCTAACGTGATTTCCAAATAATTTGCAAGTTTATTTTGCCAGTCTTGCGCGCGACGGTGCTTTAAGATTTCAGGTCCGACATTTGGTTTTGCAGTAGGGGGTAGAGGAGCTTTTCTCGCCTGAGGCGGTACAACCCAACTTGCCCTTTAAACGACTCGTGAAGTCTTAGAACGTTTCGAGTTCTGGGCGGTGAGTCAGTTTTCCTTCTTCCTCCTCCTTCTTTCTGTTTTAGTTTTTCTTCTTCGTCTTCTTTCCTTTTCTTTTCCTTTCTTCTTTTTTTTTACTCTAGTAAAATTTGAAAATAATGATGATGGCACACGAACGTAAATTTATCCGGAGGTAAAATACCCCTTCGTTCGGTTTTCCGGGCGAGGGGTACATTTGGGGGGCCACCATCGAAAAGTCTGATATCCCTCAAAAATATATGTAGGCTTAACTCCAACGTAAACTCTGTTTACCATTATCTTCAATCCTCCAAACCCCACATACCAGTTCTTACCGAAACTCAAATAAGTCCCAAAACAGCAACCAACGGCGTTTGTGCTAACGTTCGCAACGACCTGGCTTGTGCCAGGGTTTCTTACCTCGAATCGGGTAGGCCTGATATTCTTTGGCTCTAACTTACTTTCAGATCTTCTACCAAATTCATATGTTGTATATACCGGTCTCCGTCTGACAATTCCCACAACGAGTTCTTTGATTTCCTTTCAATAAAGATCGACAATATTATTTCCCAGTTTCCATTGGCCGAAGCAATCGTCCTCGGGGATTTTAATGTTCATAATAAGGATTGGCTGGGCTCCACAAAAACTAATACACAAAGCAGAGCAGCAGAAAATTTTCTCAGTCAGCAACTCGCTCACCAATCTAATTATGGAACCTACCTACTTTCCTAGGGTTCCCACCCATAATTCTAACCCCGTAGATCTCTTTCTTATTTCCATCCCCGAACTCTATCAAGCATCAGTAACTGCTCCTTTTGGTCGCTCTGACCATGGTTTGGTCACCGTATCATACTCCACTCATTTTGAGGCAACTGAAAGCATACTGCCACGAACCGTCTGGCACTACAATTCGGCCGACTGGGATGGTCTGAAAGATTTCTTTGCCAGCTACCCTTGGGATCCTATCTGCTTTTCTACGTTCGATCCATCCGAAATATGTAAACAAATTACCAAAACAATTTAACTAGGCATTGAGACCTATACTCTCCACACTAAAAAGAAACCCATAACTTCAAATTACAAACCGTGGTTGTCTAAATCCTGCGACAAAGCCAGACTTTTAAAAATTTAAGCCCATAAAAAGTTTCTTCAAAACCCCAGTCCCGAAAATCGACAGGCTAGCATCGAAACGAGAAATCAGTATAATCAGACCATCTCAGAAGCAAAAGACCGTTTTAACAATCGAATAAAAGATAAAGTTCTCTCTTGCTCAAATGGCGGTAAAGCTTTCTGGTCCTTTGCCAAAAATATTAGTCAGTACCTTCAAAGGAGAAGCCGAACTATTTGCCAAACAATTTGCTGCCAATTCCACGCTTGATCCTCCTCCTATTAATCTTTCTCTTCCAACAGTTGTCCCTGTTTCTTATAAAAATTTCCGATATCATTTTTAAAGTCAAACAGATCAAGCATATTCTTTCTTCTCTTAATACTAAAAAATCGTCTGGGCTGGATGGCATACCAGCAATCGTCTTAAAAAATGTGCTCCCGAGCTTGCACCCATCTTAACTCGCTTCTTTCGAATCTCCTACGACACGGGCATTTTCCCGAAGAATTGGAAAGTTGCACGTGTGCAACCTGTCCCCAAAAAAGACATATATCTCTTTTTTCAGTTGTTTGCAAAGTAATGGAATAGACAATATGGATTCCGTCACAGTAGATCCACAGCTGATCTTCTTTCCTTTGTCTCACACAACTGGTACAAGTCCCATGAGTTTCTTGGTAAATCCCAGATCTTTGCTCTTGACATATTCAAAGCTTTCGATCAGGTCTGGCATGATGGGCTTCTTAACAAACTTCCTTCTTACGGTCTTCCACCTAAGCTTTGCTCTTGGCTTTCCAGTTTCCTTTCTAATCGACGTATATGAGTTAGTGTAGATGGTCATTCCTCCAGCTTCTACCAAATTAATGCTGGGGTGCCCCAGGGCTCAGTGCTGGCACCCACGCTGTTTCTTCTACACATTAACGATCTTTTCTCTTTCACAATCAATCCCATTCATAGTTTTGCTGACGATATTCAATTCTTAAGCCACCGTGTCATTCTGATTTCGAAAACAAGCGCAGGTCAATGCAGATATCTCTTTCACAAGACCTTAAGCTTATCTTGGATTGGGGCGCCAAAAATCTTGTTCAGTTTAATGCCTCGAAAACACAGTCATGTTCAAGTTCCAGTTCAGTCATGTTCAAAGTCTGCAAATGCTCATCCCTTACATATGAGCGGCCAAGTTCTGCAGAACAAAGAGTCGTTTAATCTTCTCGGCGTTACTTTTGAGAATAACCTCAGCTGGCTCAAACACATTTCATCCATAGCTTGGGCAGCTGCAAAAAAGATTGGGTTCCTCTTCCGAGCCAGAAAATATTTCTCTTCTTCCAATCTGAACACACTTTATGTATCCCAAATCAGACCCTCTGTAGAATATTGTTCTCATGTCTGGGGAATGGCGTCCCCTACAACACTTAGCATCCTGGACTCCATTCAAAGAAGAGCCGGTCGTCTTATTAATGATCCAACGCTCACAGAAAGGCTTCCTCTTCTTGCCCACCGTCGAGCTGTAGGGGATCTGTCGCTCTTCTATAGGTATTTTCACGGCTTCTGCTCAGAGGAATTGGCCAGTATAATTCCTTCTCTGGCAGCTTCCAACAGAGCAACACGTAGTGCAACTTTTATGCAACTTTTTACAGTTCAGTTAGAGAAGCCCCGAACTTCCCGCTTTCTTCGTTCCTTCATCCCTAGAGTGTCAAGACTATGGAACCTGCTGCCCGTAGAAGTTTTTCCTTCGCCTCCCAATCTCCAAAAATGTAAGTCCCGTGTAAACAAACTCCCTTTCACCACACCAAAGACACCCACGGTACGTTAGTACTTAGGCATCAGCCTTCGTGGACCGTCCCAAGATTTAAAAAAAAAAACATTATCATCTTAATTTTACGTGGGGTATAGGGTTCTGATTTCCACATTATAATGTATAACATGATATACTTTAAAAATTGAATAAATATCTTCTTAGTTGGCTTTAATACTAGCATTTTTTTTTGTTTTTTGCGTAAAAAGAAAATATTATTACAAATATTTAGTAAAAATGGGTTATTCAAATAAGGATAGCGAGATATATTATAAAACGTTATCAAAAATTTTATAAAAACGGTACAGGCAAAAAAATGGATTATGGAAACATATGTAAAATTTTTAGTAGTTGCTTTCTAGTTGCTAAATTAAATTACTGTCAAATGGATTTGTCTGCACCTAAATAGAATATTATTTTATAAACTGATTAAAAAGTATAAGTTATTTTAAAGTAAAAATAACAATTAAGAAGAAAAAACCTAACCGCATAGTTAAAAAAATTATGTACAAAAAAAAAACAGCAAGAATTCACAATTTTGACCTTCCTCTCGGATATATAGGCGTATGCGTCTAATTAAACTGTTAACAGCCCCGGAAATATATCTTTTTTTAAGTGTTTTAAATTGGGTAATAATACAGTTTAAAAACCTTTTACAGCAGCATATATTTGCTCCTCATATACTCTGTTTTTTAAAGTGCCTTATACTTAGTAGGGACGTAGGGACTTTGTCATGTTAAAAAAGAAATTCGTTATAATAAGCAAAAGGTGAATTATCAAGATATTCCTTAGGATCGGTTCTCGAAAAGTAGAGGTATTTATAGTTCTCTGCGGTTGTTGACTTTCCGGATATTCATATTTCTAAATACATATGTATTTTTTTTGTACAATTTCTGTCATCAGATAATGCGACATGGAAATGTTAATATGCAATTTTTAAAAAAATCAATTTTAAACTAAAGGTTGAAAAATTAAAAAACCATTTTATAAAATGTCGGCTTTTTTCGTATGTATTTTACAATTTTTGTGGTCCTTTAAATGATCTTTGGCAATACAGAGTTATTTTTTTTACGTATTGGCTTTTTAATTAAAAAAGTTTTTTTATTTATTACATTTAAACTATTATTTTAAAGAAGCATTTAAGTTCATAGCTTTTAAAAAGAAAGATACATACCACAGTTAGCTCTGACCCTGCAAGAGAGTACACTCTTTTCCAGCCCCCTCTACTTCCGTGTGATTCAATGGTTAGAACATCACCATCAAGCACTGCTTTGCTCTAGAAATACAAAGTCTATTCATTTTTTAAAA
>JAHBCN010007599.1:0-42711 GCA_019359885.1 Listronotus oregonensis | reverse complement strand
GTCCGACACCCAGAAAACCCATTTTTTTTGTGGACCTGTGTTATTGTATAAATATGCATAAAATTGTTAATAAGTTAAATATTATTTTTTTTTTAAATAAATATTTTGCAAAATATTTCAAATTTACAATTGTTAATGGAATAGGAAAAAAAAGTTAAAATTAAGTTAATGAAACTTTAGCAATATTTAAAATATTAATTAAGATTTTCTTTCATTTTTAGTACTTACAGGTTAAAAACAAAACTTTCCAAAATTGCCATTTTTTTTAATAAAATTATTTTAATTATGGTTTGTTTAATTTACACAAAGTAATTTTTACTTTGACTTATCCCACTTTTTTCATACACGCCGCAATTATCTCTTAAATATAATAAAATTGTCTGTTGTAGGTAAGAATTTTGTCTAATTCAAAGTGGGTAAATCTATTTAGCACAGCTTTTTTGCTACGTAAGGAAAAATGCTATTACTTAAATGACATATTATTTTAAAAATATTAAAATTTATCTATGATAGCAATTTTATTTTCTATATAACAAAATAAAAGTTTGTTCTGAAACAGATTTTTTTTAAGCTACTTGAGGTAATTATAGTAAAAACTTTTGGGCATACTAGACAAAATTAGTTCTGGACCATCCTTAACTATTTTACCCTGTCTTTTTTTCTTTCAATGCGGGATCATAGACTTTTAAATAAGTAGTTTTAAGAAAGATACCAGTATGTCAAATCCCTTTTTTTGAAAGTTATACAAGCCTAGATATATCTCAAATTTTATTTTTTTTTTATCAAATACATAAGTCTTAAAAAATCCATATGTTGTGGAAAATACAAGCAAATTTCCATAATTATTACCTAAAAAGAAGGTAAATTTTAAGTTTTAGTTGCTATTACATAAATTATTCCAATACCACTAAATTGTGTATTTTACATAAATAAAAAAAAATATATATATGTTTTCGTTTACCTTTCTATTAAAACCAGATTTAAGATGCTTTAATAATTAATATGCAGACAAAAATTTAATCTAAAATTTGGTTAGTAAAACTATTAAACTATAAGGTATATTTTGCTTTGACTACGCACTGAATTTACATTTTTTAGTTGTCACTTTTAAAGAGGTGGGATATAAAAAAAATTTTTTTAACAATTTGTTTAAAAATTTTGAATTAATTAGGGTTTCTCTAAATATTTCTCAAAACAACATGTATTTAGCAAAAATTAACCTTCTAACATACCTTTAAGGTGTTGCCATCTGGTGCAGTTTCTTCAGTTTCTTGGTTCAAGGTATATGTATTTGCCGGGCGTTTATCACCACTCCGCGTTAGTGTTACTGTGTCTCCGCTAATAACAATTTCAAATTTTTTCCTTGTTCAACAAATTCTTTTGCTCTGTTTTCGGGAACGCCTGGACAAAAAAAAATATTTTTGTTACTTTAAATATAATTTTTATATTAGCCAATTGATGTAAAAAAACAGTTATGGAACATTCTGACGTTATAATAAAACATACAAAGAGTAAATTTTTACCTATATCAAAAAATATAATTCAGCTTTTATTATTTTAATAGTAATTTGCATATTAGTCTGACAGATACCATTAACTAATATTTTGTATTATAATTAACAACGGTATTTAACTTTACGAATAAATTAGGAAAAATTTTTAATTTTGAATAAATATTTAAAACTTTAAAAGGAAGGAACATTTTTTTAGCATTTTTAATCATTTTATTTAAATTTTAAATAATAAAAAATTAAATAAAATTATTTATAAATTTAATTTATAATATTATTATTATTTTATATATATATATATATATATATATATATATATATATATATATATATATATTTTATTTTTATATATATTTTAATAAAAATATATATATATATATATATATATATATATATATATATATATATATATATATATATATATTATATATATATATATATATATATATATATATATATATATATATATATATATATATATATATATATTTTTTGACCGGGAATCAATAAAACAAATTTTCTGAGCAAAAAATGTTCTATGCATTTGTTTTTTTTGTAAAATGCATACTTTTCGATTAATTTAATTAACGTTTTTAATCGTTTTTTGCAAAAAACTCGAAAAGTATGCATTTTATCAAAAAAACTGTAAAAAACAAAATTGTAGCTTTATTATTTTTTTATTATATTCATCAAACACAAAATTTCAGAGTTTAAAGGCAAATAACACAGAATATACGTATTCTTCGAGGAAACCTAATAATATTTTTTTGAAGCGTTTGCAAAGACATTTTGTTTAAAAAAAAATATATGTATCATAAAAGTTGAGTCAGTTATGATTAAATAGGGTTAGACCAAAATTTTTTGAGTGCAAAAAATCTTCTAAAGCAACCCCCTAATTACCACCACAATTAAAATGAGTCGAAGCCCATTTAAAATTCTCTTTATCTATGTATCATAAACACATTCTAAAATTTAAACCGATTTAAATTGCTTAGTTTTGAAAAAAATGGAGTTTCATGTGAAAATCAAATTTTGGGATTTTAATAAATACTGACCTTTTCTACAAAATTAAATTAGTTACACTTTTGAGCAGTCACATTTTTAAATTACAGCTCTGTGACAATAAGTTAATTTTTCTGGGGTAAACAATTTTATTTTATTAAATTATAATAAGCGTTAAGTTTTAAGGGTTAAGATATATTAAATAATGTTTTAAAAATTTAATTTTTATTTTTTAATTTATATAAGCCTAATTTTATGTGACTTTAGCATAATAAAGATTTTGAAAAGGAAGGTAACTTAAGCTTAATCCCAAATTTTCATGCAAAACACTGTGATATACATGTTTTAGGGTAAATATTTTTTTAAAATCATAATAGGAGTTGATTCTTAAGGGCTGAAATATTTTAAATAATTTTTCAAAGAAACACAATACTACTTTTCAACCTATTTGAGTCAAATTTTACTCAACTTAAGCTTAAATGTATAATTTTATAGGTTTAAACAATAGATAGTAGTTTTCACACCTAAAAAATAAAAAGCGCCCATCGGCATGATATAGATTTTAAAGGGTAGGGTAGGTTAAGCTACATCCCTAATTTTTATGCAAATTTATGCATTTTAAAAAAATAGACAGGTTTTGCGTTTTGTTAGCTTTGTTTTCTGGGCTATTAGATTACGTTACAGAAATAAAGTTTAATAATAGGACTATTTCCTACATTACAATTACATTTTGATACACTTTTTAGTATTATAAATAATGACTTACCACTTGCAACTAAATGTTCTAACTGGCCATCATTTTTAACTAGGGTATATGAGCCTGTAAGAGCCATTATTTGTTTTAGGAACTATTACCGAAAAAAAATTGAAACTGTGATTTAATTGTCACTTTGATAATAACATAATTTTAACGTGTGTACCTATATATTTATTTTCTTCGCATCCTATCTCATTTTTAAAAAACAAATATTTGCATTTCTTTGAATGGGTAGTTAACAGTTATATTAAATAACAGATAAAATATAATGCTATTTGGATTACATGCATATGTGTCAAAATTTGCTGTTCGTAAATGACTAGGTAAAATTTAAGCATAGTTTTTTTTATTGAGTAACTAACTAAGGACCTTATGACATTTTACATTTTTTTTCCTATTTACTTTTTGAAAAAAAATGAGGTTACGAGCTTTATTAACTATTATAAATAACATGTCTAAAATTAGAAGAAAGAGCACTCGCCAATCCAATATGGCGATTAAAATAAAAAATAAAGTTTATGATGGTAGCCGAGTAACGAAACGTCGGATGTGAAATCTGAAGGCATAATTAAAAATTTGAAAAAATTGAGTGCGCAAATTATTTAAATTAAAAATGGAGTCACAAAAAAACCATAACGACATTTCAAAACTTCTTTTTTTTTCGGGTATCTCCGGAAAAACTCGAAAATTTGAAAGTTTTTAAACTTCATATTGTCGGTCACATAAATGCACAACTTTGCCCCATTTAATCATCTTTCATGTTTAGATCCCAATGGTGAGGGTCAAATTTAAATTACCCTGTATACTTATGAAAGTTTCTTTAACATTAAAAAAAATAACACAGGTGGTCTTTTTGGATAAAAACATGGTTTTCTTTTACTACGTATTGCTAATTTGCATGGCTGATTTCAAATGACAGCTTGACGGTGACTGGAGCTTTAATAATACGAAAAAAACTTCTGAGGCAACTCTCAGTATTTTAAAAAATAGAGTAGGAACAGCATTATTTTGTTTGGCCATCCCCCATGAAACAACTATGTTTCTTTCATTTCTGCTATATTCGATCATCATTACTGTTTTGATTTAGCAAAGCGACTCCAGAAGCTACTGCTGAACATCTTTTTGTTTGCTACAAAAAACACTCAGCACATGCAAGTGGCACATGTTTTTCTAAATGTATATTTTGTAAATGTATTTTTTTATATGTATTTGTACATAAAAATAAAAAAAAATAACAGACAAATTATAAAGTCCCTGTTGCCCAAAACTAAAGACCAAATTACTAAATACTTCGGTATCGGGAATTTTAAAGATTTCGTTCGTTGTTTAAAGTGGATATACATTCAGTGGTGTAGCTATCGGAGGGCTAGGTGGGGCAGTGCCCCAGATCCCCAAGTTTATAAAAGCTCTTCAATCCCCCAAGTGACCTCTATAAGAGGTAAATACATATTTTTAATTAATAAATAATTTTCGACTTGTCAGCCCCTTGCTCTCAAATCTCGATTGGAGAAAGCGTTCAGCCAAATCAGATGGTAAATAATGGAATTAAATTTATTACTATGTTAAGGACCCTCGATTTCTTACGCGTTTGGACATTGATTTAATGAAGTGGTCTATAATTACTGTATATTCTTTTAGGGTATTTCATTCCACTTTACCTCTTCCTTAAATCTAAAAACAAATTTTTGTGGGGTTACAACATAGCGGTGCGAAATGAAACATCCATATTTCTTTCATTTCTGCTATAAATGATCATCACTATTGTTTTGATGTAGCAATTATAGTAACATTTATTGGATGATAACCAAATGAAAAATATATGTTACTGTTACACTGGTGGTTTTAAATCAATAATATTTATTTATATAGTTCAAGCTGTATATTATGGCACACTAAAACATATTCAAATATTTTTTTAATGCGCCTTTTAAACGTAAGTTCTTAATATTACACATGGTTAAAAAGAGAATTTTAAAAAACATATAGGATGATAATAAAAAAGTTACTTTAGTTAAACCGAAAGTCGCTGTAGAAACCCTTCCAATTTAAAAGTAATATCCTTGTAACAAGAAAATGTTCAGCTGTTATATGTCCAAGATGTTACTTTGTTATATATATATATATATATATATATATATATATATATATATATATATATATATATATATATATATATATATATATATACAAAGATTCAAATTCTTGGGGATTCGGTCTAGGGCTGAAGTGAAACTCTTTTTTTACTAAACGCCGAGCTTTCGGAAATTTATTTTTTCCTTTTTTAAGGGTGCAAAGTGAGTTTTCTTAAGGCTAGAGTCATTATAAGAAACATAATCAATTTATTGTTTTATATCTTAGTGTTCATAATTTTTGAATTTAAATTTTTTTAACAATTATACATTTTAGTGTTTTCTAGAACATCTTGAGAAGAGTATTTCTCAAGATGTTCTAGAAAACACTAAAATATATAATCGTTAAAAAAATTTAAATTCAAAATGAACACTAAGATATAAAACAATAAATTGATATGTTTCTTATAATGACTCTAGCTAAGAAAACTTTACTTTACGAAAAAGGAAAAAAAATTTCGAAAGCTCGAGTTTATAAAAATTTTACCGCCAATCCCAAAGAATTTGGAATCTTTGTATTCAACTAGTCGGTCAAGACTACCCTTTCACTATTTATAAAAATTAAATTTGGATATCAAAAAGTAAGGTTACTTTACGTGATATATAAAAAAAGGAATATAAAAAAGCTGTTAAAAATTTCATTTAAAATCATTTTGCAAAGTTTAAAATAAATATTTAAAAAATATATAAAACACGTAAAAAAAATTCGGCGCTTTAATTTATAGTTGTTAAAAATATCCTAAATCAATTTGCCAAAATATCATCAGCATTCTTAACAACCCTTTTTCCTTAACTCAACTAATAATTTAAATTTCTTTCTGGACTAAAAGGATGTATGGTTTTAAAATATGATCGATGAGTGAAAAACTTGCATTAGCCAACATAACAAAGGGAACAGGCTTATTTCTTCTTGGAAAATTTTTATCATTAGGTAAATATAAATAATTTGTGAATAGCAAATTTTGCAAAATTATATACGTTTTTCTAAAAACCATAGTCAGTAGAAATTTTTTCACTCAACAATTTCCATATGCAAATATTTTAGATGCCTACAATTTAAAAAAAAACGCAGATTTTTTGCGAAATTCGTACTTTGACGATAAAACTTAATTAAATTGACGAAAAAAAATACAAAAAATTCGCTTATGAAACTAAGATTTTTTTTTGAAGCGCTGCAAAAACAATCCTTTTTTTTAAATTCCAAAATTAAAATTTTCTTTATCAAAGTATTTCTCTTAAGGCCAATAGTATCTAGTAAATGTTTGTTGGGGGTCCCATGTCACACTTCTCCGATAAAAATTTTAAAAATAAATATATGTAAAATTATGCTTTTACCTGAAACACCCAAAATTTTTGAAATCGCAGAAACAACACAACTTTAAACAAATGTCCACAGATTTTTTTATTATTATTTTAAAAACTTGATCGGTAAAAAAAAGTAACAAAGTTGAGGTTAAGATGGTTCAATAGCTACATCAATATTGCCAATTACCATTTCTACCATTCCCTAGAAGGGCAAAAATTTTGCAAGTAGACTATTTTTCAAATTTACTGACATTATAAACCGTAGCTCCTTAAATTTTTATAAACCAGGTTAAAAACAACTGCAGTAGCTGAAAAGTTCAGCAGAATAGGTTTAAAATAATCAAGTCTATAATAAAGATGGTGCTGTTTAATCTAGTAATGCGTAATGAATAATTGGGTTTTCACACATAAAAAGAAAACATAATATAAAAAATACAGCAACAAAAGATATTTAAAATATATATTTTTTAAAATTTTTATTAGGACAAAGAAATAAAGAAAATTCAAAAACAGAAGTATACACTAGACATTTAAAGCAATACGAAACAGAAAAAATTAAATCAGGTTAAAGTGCTAGTTTGAGCCACCTCTATACAACAATTTATTATACTCTTTAAACATATACCTGCTAGAAGTAGCCTTGCTGATTGGCCGTGCAAACAAGTGTGGGAGAGAGAAAGAAAAATAGCAGTACAGTTTTCTCTCTCGCTCTGCATGCCTGCTTTAACCGCCTAAACGAGACAATTTATTGTAAAATGTATTTAACATTTGCTGAATTTTTTAGTAATAGTACCAGAATAATAAACATTTTGGGAAGTAATACGGTATTTATTCGTTGATTCCTTTTCAAGCTTTCAATAAGCTAATTTAGGTTGAAATATTAATACTACCAGATTTTTTTAAAAATGTTTTAAAAACAAAAATATTATACCCACTTTTACCTATAAAACAAGTTTTTATTTTTTTAATTTTATCTTTTAATGATTTATTTAAGTTGTACAAACATAGATAAAGACCGATGACTAAAGAAGATTTGTATTACTTATTTGTTAAGGATTTTAGAATTGCATTGTACGTGTTAATTTAGAAATTTAATTGTTAATTTGTTATCTTAGTTTACCCAAATGTAAATTGTTTTCCCCTTGACGACTATGTTTATTGAAGTTTCATTACTTTGATTACTTACTAAATGATTAAGCAGTTTAATTTAAACGGACAAAAAATAATAATTACATTTAAAAAATATTGCCTATATTACATAAACTACTCTAAAAAGTAATACAATATTTCTTACACGTGAACATAAAAATGTATGTTAAAGATACGGATAATTTATACTTTTCTTTATACCCATATGTATAATATTTACAAAATTAACCCTAACTCTAGACTAATCAAAGAAAAACAGGAAAAAAGCGGGTAGGCGTTTCAGAAAAAGTATTCTAAGTTAATAGACTTAAAATTTATATTAAAAAACAAGATAAGGTAAAAGTTTAAAAATTTATTTAGGTGCTTCGTTTTTAAACCCATAATTTTTTGGTCCATTTCTGTTGACTTAAAAATCAGTTTTTGTTAAGCATTTTTAAATGCAAGAAATATCTGCGAAATAAAATCTTATTCTTTTGTATTTAAGATTTTTAACTTTTCTAAGTAAAAAAATATATTTGAAAAGATTAAAAGCATAAGACATTTAGATATTTAATATATTATCAACACTTAAAATTTTTTTCTAGATTGTCACATATTTAAATATTTAAATCTCAAATATCTAACATGACTCTATACAATATAAATCCAATTTGTTTTATTATTATATTAAAGCACATACCTACGATCTGACAGATTTTTTTAAACCAACCACTTACAATTTTGACCTATTCGAATTTCCGTGTAATTTTTTTCTTAACTTTATCCACAACCAATTAAAGGTAATTATCTACTAAATTATTTCCGATTTCTTTTTATCTTATGACTAGATTTATCAAAGTTCAAAAGCGCAGTATGCTCAGCATAATATTTAACGGTACTATTTATAATCCAGAAAACGAAGCTGGAAAACGTGCAAAACCTGGCATTTTTTTTTAAATGCATGGGTTTGCATACAAATTTGAGATTAAGCTTAACTTACCCTCCTCTTTAAAAATCCATAATATGCCAATGGGTGCTCTTTATTTTTTGGGAATGAAAAGTACCCTTTATTGCTAAAACCTATAAAACTATACATTAAAGCTTAAGTTAAGTAAAAATTTGACGCAAATAAGTTAAAAAAGTAGTATTTCGTTTCTTTAAAACATTATTTGAAATATTTGAGCCCTTAAAAACAACCCTTATTATGAATAAAAAAAGTAAGACATTTTACCCTGAAAAATTAATATAAAATTTGGGATTAAGCTTAGTTTACCCTCCTCTTCAAAATCTACATTATCCTGAAAGTTGCTTTACATTTTTTGGCGTAAAAACTACCCCTATTGCAAAAACCTTTTAAACTTTCACATTAAAGCTTAAGTCACACATAATTAGGTTCATATAAATTAAAAAATGAGTATTTTATTTTTTTAAACATTATTTAATATATTTTAACCTTTGAAAATCAACCCTTATTATGATTTAATATTAAAAATTTTTACCACAGAAAAATTACCACATTGTCACAGAGTTGTAAATAAAAAATGTGACTGCTTAAAAGTATTACTAATTTAATTTTGTAGTTTTTTAATCCTCAAAAAACCACCTCATATATAACTCCTTAAGTTTTTGTGATAAAAAGTGCTTTAAAACAACCTTGTGTTGTTTTTTTTAAGAACGATAAGGTCCTATATATTAAAACTGTTTAAAATCCTTAATTTTTTAAAGGGATGACTCTAAAGGGTTGAAACAAGGTAGTATTCGTCTATACACACAAGTTTTAAACGTTTATATCTCACCCAATTTCCGACATACAGTAAATTTAAAAAAGCAAAATATTTATAATATAAAAAGCTACAATTTGATACCTTATTAATTTTTACGTATCCTCCTTAGTTTCGAGTTATTTTTAAGAAAATGTAATTTTTATTAAAATTTTTAAATTTGATTTTTACTTGCAGCAATTTAAATTGGTTAAAATTTAAGAATGTATTTATAATACATAAATAAAGAAAATTAAAAAAAGGAACTATCATTCATTTTTAAAATTTAATTATAAAACTTTTTTTTGAAAGGGTATTTACGTCACAAGGGGTTAACCACAAGTATTCACAACACCGATCTACAGAGGCGTAGAGATCTAATATTACTGAAATAAGAGCGGAGCAAATAAAATATCAAGTGAAGTTAATCTAGATATTGAAAGAGTTTTGACTTTTAATCAGTGGATAACTGCCATTTTCGAATATTTATTTAAAAAATAAAGTACTGCAATTTGTTTATCTTTGTTTGACAAAAAACATTGAGAATAAACATATTGCATTTGTTTAAAAAGTCGGTAATCATGATTACTTAGAAGATGTTTTTCTCAAACAATAATAACCAGTCTTAAGAGCTTTAACCTATTGTTTAAATGTATTATTTTTTTGTAGTAATTGCGATATCCTTGACATGTATTATGCTGCCCATTTAATTTAAATTAAACCGATTTATCTTAAACTGAAAAAAAACGCATGGATTTTCTCTTTTTTTACTAAATAAAATAAAATTATATAAGAACTAGGCAACCTTTGTGTTGTCACACAGTTTCTTGCTCGGACGACAAATTTAAAGGGCCAGACGTGAACTTTAATATGTAATTACGCCAAAACTAATTTTTTCTGAGAAAATATACTTGAGATGGTTCTTTAATAGAAAAAAAAAGACTGGGCGAATATTTAGATCAAAATAAATGTAATGCAAGGGGCTCATTGCATTCTTTCAATTGATATAATACGTTAAGAGTGGATTAGCTCTATATATAAAAAAGGGTTTTTAACGAAAAACTTATGTATGTACGCTTAAGAAAAGCTGAAATGATCATATTTTAGTTAAGAAAAAATCATAAGAATTTTTTTTAAGTCAATTTTTCCCTGATATACTTATCTTTGTGTTATTTGGCTTTTTTTGAATTATTATAATAGTTATTGAAAAATAAATAAATTGCATAAACTTAAAATGCAAATATTTTACGTATATAAAAAAGTTTTAAGTTGTGCAACTTATTTATTACTTTAATATTTTATGAACCTCTATTATTTATTTTCCTAAATTATTAGAACTATAATAGGTGATACAATTTACGTATACTTAATTTTATTTATGATTATTATAAATTTATTACTTTTCAATTAAATGAAAAAGTTAACTGGCATTTACTAAGAAACAAAATAAATGCACCAGTGTTTAACGTTTTCTATAAAGTTTCAAATTATATATTAATAAACATGCTAGTAATTAATTTTGTCTATATACGGTTTTTACATAAAGGAAAACAATTACAGTACATACAGTACATACGTACTGTAATAAAAAAGCACAAATTCACATGCTTTATTGATTTAATTTATTTTGTTAGCAATGTAATATAAACACGCTATATAAAATTAATTATCTATTTACGTATATCCTACATTAGAGCAACAATTTACTATAAAATATTAAAGATAGGGTTAAAATAAATAGACTAATTACCTTTGCCGTTCTTTATTCGCTACATGTAAAAAATTATATTTACAATCTCTTATACAGGGTGTCCCAGAAGTAATGGGACACAGAGCAACAGCAAATTCTTTGGGTCGAAACAAAACAATTAACGTAAATTTGACTTATCCCAAAGTTGATAATAGCTAAGATACAGGATGTCAAAGTTTTAAGTTTGTTTTCATTTTTCGTAATAATTTCTTAACAAATCACATAGCGGTACGAAATTGGGGATTTGAGGGTACTTTGGGGCGAGGAATTCAAATTCGTCCATCCATACTTTTAATATTGCTGGTAGAGGGCGCCAGCTACGGCCTACCCTAATTGTTTTAGATGGCATAACTTTTTTTTAAGCTTAGTATATTGACCTGTTTATTAAAAAAGAAGTAACTATAATTCCCTTTGCGTTAAAAATGTACACCTCATTTAGGTCTCTAGGAGCAACTGTTTTCGAGATAAAAGCATTTTTAAGGACCCAGCAATTTGTCTCTGAAAAATGATTTTCGACCAATTGTTTTTAAACTTTGCAAAGTAATAGTTTTCAACATGCCTATGAAAAGTCTTTACGGGCACAAAACCCAAAAACCCTTTTAACCCCACAAAAATCAGCCATAAAAGGTCACTAGGGATTTAGAGAATTTTGAGGGTGATTTTGGGGGGTTTGAGGGGTTATTGGGTCCTGTGCCCGTAATAACTTTTGATCAGCAAATTGAAAACTATTACTTTGCAAAGTTTAAAAACAATTGGCCAAAACAATTTTTCAGAGAAAAATTGCTGGGTCCTTTAAATGTTTTTATCCCGAAAACAGTTGCTCCTAGAGACCTATGAGGTATACATTTTTGACGCAAAGGAAACTATAGTAACTTCTTTTATTATAAACAGGTAATATACTAAGCTTAAAAAAAGTTATGGCATCTAAAACAAGAAGGGTTGGCCGTAGCTGGTGCTCTTTACCAGCAACATCAAAAATATGGACAAATTTTAGTTTCTTTCCCCAAAAAACCCCCAAATCCCCAATTTTGTACCGCTTTGTCATTTAGTTAAGAAATTATTACGAACGAAACAAAATTATAAGTTTGTCACCCTGTATCTTAGCTACTATCAACTTTGGGATAAGGCAAGTTTACGTTAATTGCATTATTTCGACCTAGGGAATCTGCTGTTGCTCTGCGTCCTATTACTTCTGGGACACCCTATATAATACGATTTTTTTATTGTATTAAAAAATTATAAAAAGCTTGATTTATTACTGTTACTTCATTTTTGCCCCGTGTGTTTTTTTCTAATCAAAACTAATGGAAAAACGATCTTTTTTAAAAACACAATTGGCAAAGATAAAGATAACTCATTACTAAAACTAAAAAATATTTTTGAAATTCCTTGCTAGGTAGTCTGAATTGACCCTTACGATATAGATCACCTAAAAAACTAAATCAATATATTCTTTAAAAATAAAAAAGGCTTATTATAGTTTCGGAGTCAAGACGATGACCGTTTTAAGATATAAAGCAAAAATTAAAATTAAAAACGGAACTTTTAAAATTTAGGTATCAATCTGACTGGTCTACAATATATTTTATTTTTAAGATTACCCACAATAATCATTTATCTTTTATTTAGGTGTATTTTTAGATTATATTTTAAGAAGAAAATAAGCTTAAGAACAAAACTTCCTAAAATATTAGTTTCATATTTTGCAGGAATGACGGCATTATATCCATTTTCATAATAAGGATGCTTTCGCCAAAGTGCATTTTAATAACTTAGGCACATAGTTTCTAACCAAGCGGCGTGCATAATCTAAAGCATCGTTTCATGAAGTCAACGATAAAGTTATCAAATTGTTTTAAACTAATAGTCCTATCCAAGTGGTTTTCGAAATTAATGAAAATTTTGCAGCAGAGAAATTACTTATAAACTTTTAATTAAAAAGAAAAATAAAATAAAGCACATTAGTTTATATTTTATTATATGGTTCTCCGTTATATTCATATTTATTTTTCTGTGTCCAGTGTGTACATTATATATCAGCGGTATTTGCTTCTAAAAACGCGTTAATTTTGTGTGATAAATCTAATCAATTAGTTTATGTTTGAGTACAAAGCTTTTGATAAACATTTTGTAAACTATATTGTTTACAACTATTTTCAAACGAAAGTAGCCAGTAAAATTTTGATTACCGGTAATAATCTGGATATTTTAGGTGATACCCAATTTATCTTAACTACAATTGGGGTTTAAAATAAAACGGAAAAATGAGTTAATACTACTTTCCTAATATATAGGGTTATTAAATGTGCATAATTATAAACCCATTATTAAAAAAACTGTTACATTTTTTCGTCTTTTTTGTCAACCAAAATTAAAAGATATGTTTAATAATGTGGCATAATCATAAAATATTTCTAACTTTCAACTTGTTTTAGCATATTTATTGGAGCAATTTATTAAATTATTTTAAATGCTATTTTAGTAAATTTAAAACATTTTATGCAATTAAGAGCTACTTAAATATAAAAAAATTAAGGGGCAACTGACAAACATTGCCAAATATAAGGATGTTTTGCATAAATATGTAAGGTATCAATTGCTAATGTATTTTTGCTAATAAAATGATTTTATTTTTTTTTGTTGGCAACAAATACACCTTAAAAAAAGTTAAATTAAATTAATTGTTTACACATATGTTGCTTTTATAGGTGTCATAGTATTTTTAAGTAAATAGAAAAAATGGGTTTTCTACTTGGTATGATATTCTGCATTTAGCATGTTTAAAGCAAGTATTCACATTCTTAAAGACAATAATTCATATTTTTTAATAAATATGTTATACCAGACATTCTAATGTGTACATATTTTAGCTTCTTGAAATAAATGATGCTTAATCGGGAAAATCCAAAAGAAAATTTTTGTTGTTAAAAAAAAGCATCTTGTTACAACCTCCTTGGTTCTTTTTAACAAAATTTACTTTTGGTACTGCGCTTTGCTTAAGATTGAATTAATGTTAAATACCTTTTACAATGGAAGACATGTATTTTTTCTAGTCTGTTAATCTTTACAGTATAATAAATAGAAAATGCAACACCTAGAATTATTTACCTAATTTTAATAAAAACTTGTAAACATATTTGTTGTCATGAAAGTATACGCTAATAAAATTTTGAAGGCATTCCGACCTGTACTATTTTTGTAAAAGCTTTTTTTTGTCATATCAGGATCCAAACAATATGAACATGTGTACTTAATGTTAAGTGCTTTTTTGTGTTGAATTTGTTTAATTTCATTTGTTTCATTGTTGTTTTATTACATTTTATGCCTAGAGTTTGCAGACGCGCTAATTTCACTTAAATTTCGTAGTTTGAGAGGGGTCGGATAATCGGGTTACGTGAAGCCCGATTTTCTTTTGGAGAAATCGCTAATCAGGTAAGTCAAAACGAAGCTACTGTAATAAAATGATGTCGAGCGAGGTTTGACGAGCTAGAGGTACTGGGCGTCAAAAACAGACTACAGAGCAACAAGGTCGTTATTTGAGGCAACTAGCATTTGGAGATCGATTTTTTACAACAAGGGCAGTTGCCAACCAGTGGTTTAATGCTGTCGGATAGGCAATAACAATGAAGATATTTTATCGCCGAATAAGGCCTTTTGGACTGTTTTTATACCGTCCTCATCTTGTACTACTTCTGACGCAACAGCATCATCGGCAACGATTGGTATGGAGTAGGGAGAGACTTGAATGGAATGTGGAATGGAACTTAGTCGTGTTTAGCGATTGCGCAAAATTTTGAGTTCAAATTTAAATTACTTTCTTTTTATTGGTAGACCTAAGAATTCTTAAAGTATTCTCAAAATTACAGCACTCCTACTTGGTGTTGCATTTTTTTTGTCACTTAGTATATTTTCTACTTTCCATATTACAGATTTAAATAAACCTAAAGAATATAATATGTTTTTATTAAACAGGTTTTCCATTTCTTTTTTGTAACTTAATATGGATTTTAAACTTCCCTTATTACAATTTTGTGTAAAAAAAATCTTTAATTCTGACCCAACTTTTATATACAAGTTCAGGGTACAACAGAACTAAATTTCCCAAAAACAGTATCCATTGTATACAGTTATTCTAAAAAAATTAAATATATATATATATATATATATATATATATATATATATATATATATATATATATATATATAATATATATATATATATATATATATATATATATATATATATATATATATATATATATATATACAGTAAAGCGCACCGTACTGCGAACATAGGAGGCTCCTGGCGATTTTGATGTACCAATTTAAATACCAATAATAATTTTGTAGCTTGTATTTAATTTCCGTCTCGTTTCCTCGCGTGGTTCATTTTTGGTTGGGACTGGTGGGGAGTGCGGTGATACCTGAGAGAATTATCGCCCAGTTTAGTTCTGTACTACGTTTTTATTTTTAGTAAGAGGATGTGTGTTTATAGGCAAGTAGCAGGAGCTAGCTAGCGTCAACCGACTTCGATCGATTTCTTATCAGCCATAAATTTAAAATTAGTTGCTTACGGACCTGAACGTTTGCTAGGTCTTAAGAACCAAACAGTTTTTCCTAATAAAATAAAAGAATTTTCTCAAATAAATAATGGAACGTAGAAGATATTCTTAAAAAATAAATTAATGTGCATTCATAGAATAAAAAAGAAAAACTTTGAGTTATCGAAGATGCTCAAATAAACCACCTTCTTGAGCCAAACAATAACCAAGATTGTCATAAACGCCTTCTGACATTTGCTAATGTTGAGGGTAATAATCCTAAAAGAATTTTCAATTTATAATTGCAATTCTTGTAGATTATTAGCCCTATTCTCCTGGAAACCATAAATTTGTGATTTTACGTGACCCAAGAAAAAAATCATTGTTATTTTTCATTTCCATTACAGTTTCACAAAATTGCATTCGTCTAAATGATCATCAGAGAAAATTTCATAGGTTTTTCTTACTTTGTAGGATCGGTATCCATTTTTTCAGCACTCTACCCACTGATCTTCTGCTCAAATTAACCTGTTTTGCAATTGTATTAATGAAAATTGTAGGATTTTTTAATAACACTTGCCACTACCATAATTTCCTTTATTTTCCTTTCGTTGTTTTCTTCTGGGACACTATCATGTTTATGTTTTTTGGAGATAACAACCAAATGTCAGAAGGTTTTAATAACTCGGTGAATAGTGGAAATCGTGGGAGTCGGCCTGGTTGGAAATAAATTAATAAATAATTCCCTAATTCCCTCTAACAGGATTTTCACTGTGATACCATTTAATAATTTTAATTTTCTTCCAGTTCGTAAACATCCATTATTAATAATTATTATTTTATTAAAAAAACTTTTGGTCGCAAATAATCGACACAGTAAAACTTAGCTGTCGAGCGTTCAATAGTAAAGAATTATTTCCAGGAATAAACGTATTGAGTTGATCGCTTTACCGGGCGACGCGTCTTATGAATTTGTTTACCGAAAATTATTGATCGATAAGCAATGCGTGCGGCGTTTTTAGGTACATCCAAATGCTCCAGGATTGTCCTATGTTCGCAGTCCTCTGCGCTTACTGTATATATATATATATATATATATATATATATAAATATATATATATATATATATATATATATATATATATATATATATATATATATATATATATATATATATATATATATATATATATATATATATATATATATATATATATATATATGTTTATAAAGAATTACAAACAAAAACAAAAAAATGTTTTCAGAATTTTTACATTATAAAAAACAAATAAGATGTGTTTAATAATTCAATTTAATAAGCTATGCTTGTTAACAATTATAATTCAAGAAATAAGATTTAATTTGTTTTTTAAATACGTTAAGGGTAATTGAAAAGACATTTATGTTTTTACAGTGAGTGTTAAAGTCAGACTGCATTCCTATCAATGGTGTGTTTTGTCCCAAATCTGTCCTACAGAAAGGTATATTAAATAGGTCGGAGGGTCTCAGATCTCTTCCAGGGACCTTAAAGTGGAGACAAGACAAAAGAAAGGGGGAGTCTATGGTATGGTTAATTAATTAAAGACAAAACATACGTCTGAAATAATTCTTTTATGAGCCAAGGGAACTAGTTTAAATTCATTTTTAACGTTTACAGTTGGTCTTCTTAATTTAAAAGCCAATATTTTCAAAAACTTATTTTGAATAGACTCGATTCTTTTTGAGTGTATGTTATAATGTGGGTTCCATATAACAGATGCAAAAGACAACTTACTACACACATAGGCGTAATACAGGGTTAAGAAAGTACTTGAGTCTCTAAACTCTTTGCATGTTCTATTTATGAATCCCAGAATTTTATTTGCATCAGCCACTATTTTTTCGAAATGGGGTCTAAAAGACCACTGGCTATCCAAGGTAACGCCAAGGTCTTTGATTGTAGTGACATTTTCTAATTTGTGGTTGTTTATAGTATAATTATAATTTATTAGATTTTTCTTTTTACAAAATGTTATTGAATGACATTTTTTATTTTTAGAAAAAGGCTATTATTTTCGCAGTAAGCAAATAGTCTGTCTAGGTCCTCTTGGAGCCCGTGGTAGTCCTCAAATGCGGTAATTTGTCGAAATATTTTTAGATCATCCGCGTACAGAAGGAATTTGGAGTTGAAGAAGCATTCCTTAATATTATTAATGTAAATAATAAAAAAGAGAGGTCCTAGGTGGCTCCCTTGTGGTACACCTGATGTGGCTATAAATGGTTCGGAGTGGAATCCGTTTACTACAACCACTTGTCTGCGATGACAGGTGTAGGACCAAACCCACTGAATAACTCCTGCGCTGACACCCACATCAGCAAGTCTCTCCGCCAAAAGTCTATGGCTGATCTTATCAAACGTCTTGCTAAAGTCAGTGTAGACGCAGTCCAATTGGCCCTGGTTATCAATTGTTTGACAAACATGTTGAGAATAACAGAGGAGGTTCGTCTCCAGGCACCTATTAGGGTAAAAACCGTGCTGTTCTTCAATGATTATATTAGACACCGTTTTTAAAATGTCCACATACACAATTTTTTCCAGCATCTTTGCAAAGATTGAAAGTTTAGTAATAGGGCGATAATTAGCAACGTCGGCTCTATCTCCACTTTTATGTATAGGTATAATATGTGACTGTTTCCATCTTTCTGGAAAACTTGCTGTTTTTAGCGATAAATTAAAAATTATTGGCAGTGGAACAGCTAAATTTGCCATACATTTATTTATAAATAATGGAGGAATGCCATCTGGCCCAGGACTCTTGCGGACATCTAATTCCTTAATGAGGTCGACGACTCTGTCGGGTGTGACGACAAGATACCTGTCGCCGTAGGAACCGACGTTCGCTCCTCTGTCATTATCCGTTTTTATGTAGAAACTCTTAAAGAAATCTGCGAAGAGATTACTCACACTCTGACCATCGGAGGCAAGGCGACCTTCAAAGTGAAGATCCTGAGGTATCGAGACATAAAACTTCTTTTTGCTGGACACATAGCTCTAAAGTTTTTTAGCATCTGTTTGAATTTTTGCCTCCGATGTTCGTGCAAAGTCATGAAAATCCTTTCTAATTAATTGTTTTGAAAGACGAGAGAATGTAAGATTAGAGATTCTATCATTAAATCTTTTAAATTTTTTGTGATGCTTATTTTTTTCATTAATTGTTTTTATTGTATCTAATTTGAAATATACAGGGTATTTACCTTTAGTTTTAAATGATGGTACATGTTTGTCAATTACTTTATTTAATTCTAAGTAGATTAAATCCACTGCTTTTTTCAGTGACTTTTCAAAAAAAAGTTCTCCCAGTCCACGCTCGCCAAGTCATCATTAATACATTCATAATTTGCCTTATTAAAATTAAAGAGGTAACGGTTACCGTGGACGAGTGGCTTGGTTGCAACATTTTTAATATAAAATTCTAGTGATGGATGATGTCTATCCTCGTCCACCAAACCCGAATCAGAACGATCTACACGAGATATTAATGAGCTATTGCATAGCACGAGATCAAGTGTTCTATTGTTAGAATTACTAATATTATTAAACTGCATTAAACCAGAGTACGAAAATGCGTCAATAGGAGGGGAGGATCTCTCGTCCACATGCATGGCTTGAAAGAAATTTTCATTTTTGACATTTATCCAATTTACACTTAATAGGTTAAAATCACCGACTATTGTAACTGGCTTTCCAGAAATGATATGTTCACAGCTGTATAAATTATTTATAAATGATGAAAAAGCGTTCGCATCACCCGGAGGAAGATAAACACGACAAATATACATTTTAATACCTTTTGAGGTCCTTAGAGAAATCCAAACATCCTCCGCATCCGACTGGAGGTCACTACAGCGGCTTGCCTGCAATTCACTTTTAACTGCCACAAGCACTCCACCCCCGTCCTTCTTTACTGATCCATTTTCTTTCTGTAAACGTTTAACTTTTGCTGCCGATAAAATATTTTCTTTTTCCTTGGGGGAAGTAAATATTTTTTATTTTATTATTGGAGTTTTCATTAAGTTGTACTCTGTGCACGTACTCCACCTTATCAGACGTAATTTTATAATTAATATAATTTCCTATTTTATCCAGCACGTCAAACAGATTTTCATTGTCTTTTTCGGAACACCCGAATTTCTAAATTTGCAGATCGTGACAGTTGCTCCAGCTTACCAACCCTTGTTTTCCAGGAGTTGAACATTAGAAGAAAGTTTTTGTTATCTGCAACTACGGTATCTATTTTTTTAACTCGTTCCTCTATTTAAGTTACCTTTGTTCAAAATCGGAAATTTTGTTGTTGCAGAAATTTACTGAGTCCATCAAGGCCGTAAGTTCCCCCTTAATATCGCTGAAGCTTAGCCATTACATCGCTGGTCCCGGCCGATGGGCTTTGAATAGGGGGAAGCACCCCCCGCGAATAATGTACGTGTTCTAGTAGTGTTGGCGGAGAGATGCGGCATTCGTCGCATACCCATCGGACACCTTTAAAGCGAATAGCATCGAGCTCCTGGCCAACAATGTTTACACATTCACCATGCACAAACAAAGCAAAAAAACCACTAAACGGGAAACCCAGGGTTTTTTTTCGATTCCCCGGGTTGTTAAATATTTGCGGGGGATGTTACTCATATTTGGGCAGTTTTTTGTTTGTATATTAGTTTTTTTTTAAGAAAATAGTAATTTATTTATAATCACTGATTTTTTCTGTGAAATTAATATGGTTGTTAAAAATTTACAAATAAGTGTTTAAATCCGAATAATTTAACTTTAACTGGAGCGATTAATCGGCGGTGTGAATACGACGACGATAAATATCCACTTTTTAAGATACAAAAATAAAACTTAGTGATATTATATAATGTCAAGGTTTTCTTACAACTCATGGGACTTAAACTGACTTTTGGTTTTACCGGTACCGGTCTCAATTTTCTATTTTCAAGGAAGAAATCCTGTATATTTTTGTATTTTTGGTTGTATGGTAACATTCCTATATATATATTTTTTTCGATCTAGGTGGCCATGTTAAAACAAAAATTATTATTTCGATGCCAAATGATTTCATAAAAATACACTGTAAATGCTTTACGCTTAGTTTGATCGCGTTATTAAATTTCAAGATGGGTATACTCCATCTTCTTAAGTGGAATGATATGAGTTAATTCCAGCAGTAAAAATGCCTAATTTATAAAAAATAATTTTTCTTCCAAAATAGCACTTATGCAATTAAACAATTTTTTTGCACCTTTGATTTCGTATTAATTTATTTTTTAAAGCTGTCCAAATTTGTCAATTGGGGTATCATTAGACGCAGAATGTTTTTAAGAATTGAAAAATATAATATTATATCGGGTCACTTATTTAAATATTGACAAAAATAGACCGTTTTTAGTAAAACCAGAAGTCACGTAACTCGTCCAAAATAAATAAATAAAAAAATATATATATATATATATATTTTATATATATATATATATATATATATATATATATATATATATATATATTTTATATATATATATATATATATATATATATAAAAATTTATATATATATATATATATATATATATATATATATATATATATATATATATATATATATATATATATATATATATATATATATATAAAAAAAAAAGTCCTAAAATCTTGAGGGTTGGTCTGTAAGGGCTTTTTTAAATGGAAAAAGAAAAACTCTTTTTTACTACGCCAAGCTTTCGGGAATGTTTATTCTTTTTCTTAGGCTACAATAGAAGTACAAGATCTTAGTGAAATAAAGTAAACCATTTTTTAAAATTTACCTTGTGTGCAAAGTAAGTTAAATGTTAACAAAATCAACATCCTTATGGAACTTTTTTTTTAGGATTTTCACGCACAATTAACATTATTTAGAGATAATTATTATTACATTGTTTTGTTCTAAAAATAAAGGATTACTATACCACCACGCGTGGAGATTTTTAACTGACCTATACGAAGTTACTTTTTTTTTGATGTTAAACGTTTTTTTTCCCCCGGTTTTTTTTTGGAAAAAGAAATTCCATTGGAAGTTCGTTACTTATCTCACAGAGGTAGGTGTGAAAAGGAGAATGCGGTTTCTTGTTGTCGAAAACCTGTCGTCAGAAAATCCTTGTCTCTCACAAAAAAAGATTGACTATGATTTAAAGAAACCTGTAGTTGTCGGTACGTTATATATCTAAATTATCCATTTTATAGGAATCTGTAAAAATTTAACAACCTTTTTCTGTCACTCAAGGACTGTTTTTGAATGAAAGGACTAGATGGCGAGTCGGCTCAAAGCAATCCAATGCCACGTTAAAGGAGCTGCAGCCCCCCGACAGTCCTTTTTTGAATTTTTTGACGGAAATTGCTCTTTTTAAGAGATAAATTTTAAAAGTTATAAGTCTGATTAAAAGAGACAATGGAGAAAAAAAAAAGGCAAAGGCACTAGTGTGTCTTGATATTATTGAAAAAGACTGCCTGTCACTAGCAGTGGGCTCCCAAAACTTAAGAACGCTTATTTTAAGATATTGGTGCATATTGTTAGGTATTAAATAGATTAAATTATTAAGAAATGGTCAGGAACCTCCACTGGGTGTTAATTTGGGTTTTAAAACTAAATTTACAGATTTTCTTTTGGGAAAAAACAAGCAAGCAAACAAGTAAAAAATGCGGGAAAAGGGGGAAAAATTGTGCTTTTGATAAACACACTATGCTGTGACCCATACGTTTCATCCACCATCACATTGTGATGGAACCTTTATGAGCGTACCAGTGGCAGCACACCCCAAAGCTATAAACAAAATACAAGTTGATTGATATCATTGGGGTCATTAAGAAAGCTGTACTCATTACTCGTCAATTTGTACCTAGTGTGTGGAGACTTTCTCAAAGAAAAGGCTTTAAAAGGATTTTTCTTTTTTAATTGTCTTTTAGTTGGTTATGAATCTGAAGTGTTAGTTGATATATTATTGGAGTTCTGGTTGTTTATGGGGTAAAATAGAGATAGCACTGAGTTCAGTGGTATCTTTTTTTTTGTTTATCACTTCAGGTTCTAATGTATTTCAGTCATTTTAAAAACAGCCCCTTTTTTTACCAGAAAAAGGCTGTTTTATATATATATATATATATATATATATATATATATATATATTATATATTATATATATATATATATATATATATATATATATATATAATATATATATATATATATATATATATATATATATATATATATATATATATATATATATATATACACAGTGTACCAAATTGGGGGGGAATGTATAGGATCTTGGAAACCACGATAGATACAAAATCGGTTAAATGGAAAAGTTTTGGACAATTATGTTAGTAAGCTAATCCCGTTTACTACATGGTTTTACCCATTCAGGTTTTTGAGAAATTTTGAAAAAACCGGGAACATGCTTTTTGAAAATCGGCCATATTTTTTTTATAAGTGAAATTTTTCAAATCTGTAAAAATCCTTAAAAGGGCCTTTTGAGAATATGCCCAAAAATAATTTTTTTTTTTCTACGTTTCGGGTTTTTAGAATCATCATCAACTTAATTTTTTCATAGGGAACGCCATATTGAATTTTTACGTAGCCAAATAGTGCTTTTATTCTGATTTCAACAATGTATAACATGTTATAATTTAAGAGTTTATAACCTCATTTATTTCAAAAAACAAATATTTTCCTAGTTGTTTTGTTCCCCGGGAACGTCATTTTTTTGTAGAAAATAAAATATTAGTAATTGGCAAAATAAATAAGCTAAACAAATATTTTACAGAAATGGGTTTCGCGAACATAGCTTTAACATTAATACCGTGTTACAACAAAACTTCACGTAACAAGTTAATTGAAGCAAGTGAAAACAAAAACAATGAAAAGTGACTAAACCCATATTCCTACTAAAATGAAGATTTAAAATAACGATCTAAAATTTAAAATGTCCGTATTTCTCAACATATATTTTTTTAAATAGTCCTAACTACCCTATGAATGGTTGACTTAGGTATGTGGAATTTTCTATCAACAACCCTGGCTTAAGATGTTTGAATTTCATTAAAATGTTGGTTAACTGCAGCATCTCGTTGTCGATTTTCTTCAACGTACTTCTTAGGTCGTGGTTTTTTAAAACTTCCGAATTTAAGCAAATTGGTAACCAGTTTTCGAAAGTTTGTTAGTTTAGGATGCTGCCTTTCAGGAAAATTGTCCAAATACGTTTGCGAAGCTATATTAACATTTCTATTGCTTTGGAAATAACAATGCTAAATATCAAGTTTTTCATTTTAAAAAGTTAAAATTTTTTTAATAACGTACCCAAGCTAACTTGATAATGATGCTAGATGACATTTGCCGGAACGGCCCAACTGGGGAAAATATTTGTTTTTTGAAGTGGATGAGGTTATAAATTCCCAAACTATAATACGTTATAAAATTGTTTAAATAAGAATAAAAAACACTATTTGGGTGCGAAAATTAAAATTTGGTGCGCATATGAAAAAGCAAAGTTGATGATGATTTAACAACTTTACTTTTTTATATGGGCGCCATTACATTTTGTTGCAACACGGTATTAACGTTATAGCTATGTTCGCGAAACCCATTTCTGTAAAAAATCTTTTTCTCATCTATTTTGCCAATTACTAATATTTTATTGTTTACAAAAAATGAGTTTGCCAAATCAGGCCAATAATTGAGAAAATAATTGTTTGAAATAAATAAGGTTATAAACTCTTAAAATATAATATGTTATACATTATTGAAATTAGAATTTAAAAACACTATTTGGTTTCGTAAAAAACCAATATCTCTTAAGGAAAATAAATTTGATGATGATTCTAAAAAACCCCCAAATAAAAAAAAAATTGACTGCTTGGTCATATTCTAAAAAAAGAAGTTTTTACAGATTTCAAAATTTTCACTTATAAAAATATGGTCGATTTTCGAAAAAGCATTTCGGTTTTTTTAATTTCTCGAAAAACCCGAATAGATAAAACCATGTAGTAAACGGGAAATTTGCTTACTAACATAATTGTCCAAAAAAATTTCCCCATTTAACCGATTTTCTATCTATCGTGGTTTCCAAGATCCCCATACATTCCCCACCAATTTGGGACACACTATATATATATATATATATATATATATATATATATATATATATATATATATATATATATATATATATATATATATATATATATATATATATATATATATATATATATATATATATATATATATATATATATATATATATATATAACTGCTTTAAAAAAAAGGGTTTTAAAAAAAGTGGAAATTTCATTTAATCTTTTCTTTTTAAAGTTTTCTAATGTTTTTGAATTTTGTTAAAGTTTTCAGTGTGTTGTTGTTTCTTTTTTAAAAAAAAAAAAAAAATTTTCTAATTTTTTTAATATAGAAAGGGCAGCTACACTTGGGTGACAGACAAGTGAGAGCGACACATAATCTTTTGAAAGCACAAGGGGGAAATAAAAGGAGAGAGAGGTATTGGCACCCTATTAGGCCCACATTACAAAATTAAAAAATTAAAAAAAGAAATACATAAAATTAAAATAAAATATTTACTGCCACCAATGGTATAGGTGCGCGCGCGATTTTTTCCCCTTTTTAGTTGACACTGGGCATGTCACATATGCGACCTTTCAGTTCGCCATCCCCCTTTTACCTCCAGTAATTTATTGTAAAGCCAAAACCCTACATGTGGTTCCAACCAATGAACCGGACAACAAAATGTCGGTCAACTTTTTTTGATCATCATAAAAATAAAATGTGTTGTATTTATAAATTATACTGATAAATGGGGAATTTGATAAGTTCTATAAGATTTTCACAATTAACTCACTTTGCAATTTAAGTTATAGATTTATATTTGTTTTTGTTAAAATCACTTGTTTAACTATATTTTTTATTTATAAAAGAAAAATTTTTTTTTTTTCTTAACAAACTGTTCTGTATTGTAGCCTTGAAAGGAATAAAGTTTTCCGGAAAGCTCGGCGTAGTAGAAAAGTGTTTTCTTAAGCCCAATTGATCGATACCCCAATATTGGATTTTGCTGTTTAACTTGTCATCGAGATTCCTTCCACTACATATATATATATATATTTATATATATATATTATATATATATATATATATATATATATTATATATATGTATATATATAATATATATATATATATATATATATAATATATATATATATATATATATATATATATATATATATATATATATATATATATATATATATATATATATATATATATATATATATATATATATATATATATATATATATATATATATATAATATATATATATATATATATATATGAGAATGGATTTATTTCTAGCCCCTGCTTTTACGCTGAAACCTTGACGTTTTTTTCTATTTCTCGTGCGAGTCCGATCGAACACAATGTATAATTAATCTTATTTGTTTTTCATTTGAAGTGATCCTTTAACGTCTACCAGAATATGCTTTTAGAGAAAATTGTTTCATCAATCAAGGTTGTTAATTATGGTCGGAATATTAAAAAGCGGTTTTTCTAATTAAAGAGAAATTTAGCTTTAATTTATTATTCTGCTTTTGGCGATAATTTAGTCGCTCCCAGTTTTTTTCGTATCCGTGTTTTTGGTTGTTTTTAAGCGGCCTGCTTTTACCTTTAGGTAAAAGAAATAAAAATTTAAAAACAGTGTCATTAAAAATATATACATATACTTGTTTTACTGGGATCACAATACTAGTAAGAAATAAAATAGACGTTTTAGTTTCTGGTTTGCTGCATGTTTAACTGCTAAAATATAAAAGGAACACCTAAGAAGATTACACAGGCACACAAAAAAAAAGTTCTGAACCAGATATGTGAAGTACCTTCAGGGTATGTTTTTCGGTGCACTTAAAACGAATCCGAAGTCTCTCCCATCATCCTTAGATTTTGCTTGCAACCCCCCTCCCCCCTCAGCTCCCCTCCTCCCGCAGGTTCAAAATTTTATTCATTTGAAAAATATATAACAAAAATATCTGACAATATATTTTTTAGTGTATTGACAACGAATATAAAGTTAGAATTTACCCATAACGCTTGAATTTAACCCTAGCAACCCCCAGCAACCCCTAGCATCACCCAGAAACCACCCTTACGTCAATAATTTTTTTTGAAAAATTAAAATAAATATCTGACTATACGTTTTTGGTGTGCTAAAAATAAACAAAAGTCAGAATTTACCCTTCACCCTTACATTTTGCCCCAGTAACCCCCCAGCACCCCCATCCAAAGGGTCAAAATTTTGTTCGTTTGGAAAATATATAATAAATATCTGACAATACGTTTTTATCGTGCTAAAAACATATATGAAGTCAGAATTTACCCATTACCCTTCTATTTTGCCCCAGAAACCCCCCAGCACCCCTCATCCCAAAAGGTAAAAATTTTATTTATTTGGAAAAGATATAATAAATATCTATCAATACGTTTTTTGGTGTGTTTAAAACGAATATGAAGTTAGAATTTACCCTTCACCCTTAGATTTTGCCCCAGCGACCCCCCGTCCCCCTAAAGGGTCAAAGGTCTTCATTCTTGTTTTTAGCATACCTAAAAACGTATTGTCAGATATTTATTTCAATTTTTTCAGCAAAATAAAATTTTTGCTCCAAGGGTTGTTGCTGGGTAATACTGAGGGTTGCTGGGAGTTACTAGGGTTAAATTCAAGGGTTATGTGTAAATTTTAATTTTATAATCGTTTTAAGCACACCAAAAAAATATTGTCAGATATTATATCGTTTCCAAGTGAATAAAATTTTAGCCCTTTGAGGGAGGGGCGGTGCTGGGGGCTTGCTGGGGCAAAATCTAAGGGTGATGGATAAATTCTAACTTCATATTCGTTTTCAACATGCCAAAATACATTGTCAGATATTTATTATATCTTTTCAAAATGAATAAAATTTTGACCTTTGGGGGTGCGGGGGTTTCTGGGGCAAAATCTAAGGGTGATGGGTAAATTATAACTTTATATTCGTTACAACTTTTCTAAGTGAATAAAGATTTACCCATTAAGGATGGGAGTTGCTGGGGCTTGCTGGAGCAAAATGTAAGGGTTATGGGTAAATTCTGACTTTATCTTCATTTTAAGCGCACCAAAAAACGTATGGTCAGATATTTATTTTAATTCTTCTAATTAAATCAAATTTTCCCTTAGGGTGATTTCTGGGTGATGCTAGGGGTTGCTGGGGGTTGCTAGGGTTAAACTCAAGAATTATGGGCAAATTTTAACTTTATCGTTTTTACATCAAAAAACGTATTGTCAGATATTTATTATATCTTTTCCAAATAAATAAATTTTGACCCTTCGGGGGTGCTGGGGGTTGCTGGGCAAAATCTATGGGTGATGGGTAAATTCTGACTTCGGATTCGTTTTTAGCGCACTGAAAAACACACCGGAAGGTACTTCACATATCTGGTTCAGAATTTTTTTTGTGTGTAATCAAGGAGATAAATAAAAAGAACAAAAGGTACTTTTCTTTAGGTATCTTCTTTCTTTGCTTTGTTGTGATATTAATGACGTTTAATTAAACAAATTAGTTGGTCCTTTGACACATAAGACCAATTCGGCTTACGCCGTAGACTATAAACAAATACAAGCATAGTTTATTGAATCACATAGGCATCCAGACTGACCAAAATATTTTAAAATATAATTAGTATTCTTGTGACAAACCTATCCATATTCTAAAGAAAAAAAAAACATTTAAGGACGGTATAAAAATAAAACAGTAATTTAAATACTTATTTATGCAACAAGGGCAAAAAGCACACCTTTTTTGCACGAAACGTAAACATTCCTAAACTAGACCATAGGTCGAGTTTGACAACTCGTAAGTGCATAAAAGAGCTTATATAAAATAACTTGTCAGGTACAGCTACTTGTACCTACAGATATTTTTATTGTCAATAGTATTGCTGTGTTGTCTTGGTACTGTTACACTGTAATACATTTTAGTGTTAAATTATATTTTAAATTGTATCCACTTGCATTTAAACCAAGCATAAATGCAAAATATAAGCGATTCTAAAGAATTTCCAGATAATGTAAGGGTAGAAGCTAAAGGCGCGGTATCAAGACTGATCCTAATGAATTTGAACCTAATATACGAAGCGGCTAATGACAGCTTTAAGGTGTGGTGTTAAGAATATCCAGGTAAATAATATACTGAAACCACCTTTTTGGCATCATTTATTTAAATTAAAAAAAGTAAAACCATCAACTTTATGGTCCGCATTTTCTATGATCGACTTGTTGGGAGCTAATGACATTTTTCAAGCGAAACCAAATAAAATTTGACACTTATATTTAATACAAAAATCAAATGATGTCTTATTCTTTTTCCAAAGTTCATTTAACAAACGGTCCAGTTCAGTTTATTGCTACATTGTGTTGATTTGGTTATTTGTTAATAGATAACTTAAATTGTGCATTAAATGTTGGCTATTTATTTAAAATGCCCAGTGCAACAAAGTCTTCTTTTTGCATTATGCAACAGTCTTTTTTGCACTGGTGCAACAAAGTATCACTTTAAAATAAATCAAGTCGTAAGTAAAAATAGTAAGTTAATGTAAACTTTTCTGCACTATTTTATAAAAATATTTATCAATTTAGATATCACGATAATAACAGTTTAAAAAAGTTTTCTTTAAAATTGTAAAAATAACATGTTACAAATGGTAACCTTATTGTTTTACAAAAAGTATGTCGGGAATTGCCTAAAAAATAATTTACCAAATAATTAAAAAAATGGAAAAAAATAATTTTGATCTCACCTCTAAATACCTTGGAAATAAGCAAATGCACCCAAGTATAATAAAAATTAGACACAGTTATTTTCATCAAATAATAAGAAAGCACTTTTGTTTATTTTATGTTTTGTAAAAAAATATTTCTTTGCTAAAATATTACAAGAATTCCAGTTTATTTTGTGACTGTAATCATGTGCACCTTGACAAATCATGGATTTGTAAAATTCGGTGTCTTTTATGTAAGTTTAATGTTGTTTAATGTTGTTTATACATTTGGCTTATGATCTGAAAATTTCGTTTATATAATTTTAACTTTACCCAACAGGTATGTTATTTTTTTGTTAAAAACATTTTATTTTTATTGCATATTTAGGGGTTTTTCAAATTAACTCCCCCCCAGTGATAACTTTTTGTTAGTTAAAATATATTTTTTTAAATTAGCAAACTTAAAGCATTTTTTACTTCCTTTGGATCAAAATGTAAAAACAATTGGAAATCGTTTTTAAGTTAAATAGTAAAGTACATACTCACCCTGTATATTGTATTAACTAATGACTCTAAAAATACCTTTGGTTTGTCTATCTTTAATTATTTCGTTAATATGAGCATCTACATAAGTTTGATAATAAAAAACATTTTTAATTGAATACTCTGTATATTGTGCACCAATAAAAAGATCTTTAAAAGCATTTTAAAATACCACATTTGTAATTTTTAACAGCTTTTGGAAAAATGGTCATCAAATCTAAAAAAGACTTTTAATTTCTATTGATATATCTACAGCTGCAAACTGTAAGCAGTAGGTTACAGCTTATGTAAACAAGCTTAAGAAAATTTAAAATTAAAATTTTTTTTTTAAAATGGGGAAAAGCTCTCAAAATTTTTTTTTTAAAAAATTATTAAGGGATTAGACCCTGGGAAATGTACTTTTTTAAGGCTTTCCTAAAATGTTTTTTATATTTTGGGGGGGTTAATCAATTTTTAAACAGGGGTTTTTTAAAAATTTAAAAATGCCGGTTTACTATTCGACTTATTCCGGCCGATTTTTAAAAAAAAAAAAATAAAATAAAAAATTATTAAGGTTTTTTTGGGGCATCTATTAATTACGGGGGCATTAGAGAGGGGAAAAAAGTTTTCCCCGAATCTCAAAAATATTTTACGTGAGGGAGGGGGAAAGGGTCTCGGCAAATAGTAATTTTTTTTTTTAAAAACAAAAATTTAAAAAAAAAATTTTTTTTGATAAAATTTTTTTGGTTTAAAAAATAAAAAACAATTTTATTAATTTTTTTATTTATTGTATATATTATAATTTATTATAATTTTTAAAAAAAAAAAATTTTAAAATTTTATGCTGATAAAAAAAACAAAAGAAGGATAAAATAATAAGAAATGCCTTTATTTATTATAAAACACACTATTTCCGGGAAATTCTGTTTGGTATGTTAATGAAATGTGCCAAAAATAAATAAAATGCTTGATAACTTATATTCCATTAAATGAAATTTTTAATTTTAAAGTTTAAAGCTCATAACTTATTAAAACTAACCAAAACTTTTTTTCCAATGTGACCAAAATCCAACCCTTTTTTTTCCCCCAAAACCCAAACGCTATGTTTCTTTATTCTTATCAAATTTTTATTGTTTTAGGGGAACATGTAAATTTTTATGGGTTCATTAAATTTATCGAGCATCCTTATTTATATCGAATATTTATTTTCTTTGGATAAATTAATTGGAAAATATAATATGCACTGGGTATAAAATAACGAGCATTTAATTTGTTCTAATAAATAGATATTGCCACTGTTCTTTTACTCAAAATGTTGAAATGAAGTTAAATGAAATTAACATAGGTTTTTTTTTAATCCTCTTTATAAAATTAGTTTTTACATTTTTATAGTTACTAACTAAATGGTGCCTAATTAATCATTTTTGTAAATTATAAAAATGCCTGAATTTTTATATTTCATATTTCGTTTAGTACTATTATTGTAGTATTTTAATTGTAACATCTATTTTTTTTTAATTTAAATATTTAGTAAATATTGTATACATTAGGCCATTTCTTCTGACACATTTTTTTCACATTTTTTTTTTTACTTAATCCATAACCCTAACTTATCTAAAAAAAAAAGTATATTATTATCATTATCATCTATTTTTATTATTAATCTATATTACTTTTTAATTACAAGCAAAAATTATATGTTTTAAGCCATAAATTGTATTTTTCTATGTATCATCCAACCCATTTATTATTCGCGCGCTTATTTCGTAATATCCAAGTAGCGTGACGTCATAATTCTCGCGCGCAGGCTATTCTATTATAGATGGCAGTGGGCCACCAACTTGAAAATGTTTAAACCCAATTGCCCCTATCGACATTAGTAACCCTTCTAATTTTCAAAAGTTTTTAAAGCCTACTTTTCGAGAAATTTAAAACGAGGTGCTCTCTTTCCTTATAAGGTTTCAGGGGTGGAACGCACCCTTGTCACGTCGTTGGAGTTAGGGATCATGCCTTAGCGTAAAAATGTTTTTTATTTAAATTAAGGTACACGTTGTTATTTAGAAAACCTTTTACTCGTAAGCAACAAAAAATTGAATATTGTGCTTTTGTTTGAATACTCTGTATTTTGAAAACCACTGAATTGAAACGGCTCGAGGGAGGTATATACAAGGTGTCCCATTGACACTTTTAAGTGTTATCTTCGTTATTATTATTGCTATCAAAAAAGTAAAATAGGCCTCATTTAATCTTCTCGAGTCAAACTTAAAACGGTAAAATTAAAATTTTAAAATTTTTGCTCACTTAAGACATACGGGGAAAAATCAAATCATTGTCACTTTAAGAATGATCCTATATTTTCTTAGTTAACAGACGTACAGAAAAATGTTCAGTACAAAGTTTTTTTTATAATGATTGTTAAAAAATCATCCGTTTTCAGAATAAGTATACGGAGTCAGGTAAAAAATTATCGGAACTAACCGCATTTTTTTAAATCAAACACCCTGTATACTTTAATTTAAAAAGATAGTACAATTTATTCTTTTATCCAAAATGTAACACAACATAAATGAGTTTTCTGTAGAATTTACTTAAACTTTATTACTTTAAACCCCAGTAGGCTATGAACTAAAGCTAATATCTTATAAACGAAGCTATTTTGACATTGTAGCTGGAACGACATTACACAATATATGGCAACAGACAAAGAGAAAAAGAAAAAGTTGGCACAGGAAAGTACATTTAATTAAAAAGCTATAGAAACTTTGAAACAAAATAAAAGATTTAGATTAAGAGAAAAAAAAAAGGGAATAATCGCAAATGTTCGAAAACCCCTCTTTTATTTTTAATGCACTTTTTTCTTTTTTTAACGGATTAAAACGCATTTATGAGGTGTAATAGTTTTATTTCTGCAAAGGCCCCATATGTTACCTAATTAAGGTGTTGTCGGGTTAAAATGACTTCTTTATAAATATTATTTTGCAACACCGTCAAAGAAAAAAATCTGGGGATGTTAGATTCAGATATCGTGGTGGCCACCTTATAGGCTCATGTGCTCCTATCCAACGGTTTCTAAAGTAAGTATTTAAAAAATTTTCTAGTCATAAAGCGTTATAGGTAGAGGCTTCACCTTGTTGAAAGTAAATCTGTCTTTCTTTATTTATTTTAAAGGAACATCATTAAGGATATCGAGAAGGTTTAATTAAAGTAAGTCCAGATATTTATCTGCATTTAAATTTTTCTTAAATCAGCGATACACCAGTTTATCTTAAACTAATAATTTAACTTACATTTTCCTTAAATATACCTTGTTGACGAACAGGTTGTACTGTGGGGGATTTTGGGAGTTCCAATGTCTTTCATTATATCGGTTAGGAATACCGCAACTTGGTATTCGACATTCATCTGACCAATTTTTTTTTTGTGGGATTGATTTCACATTTATTTATAAACCATGGCAAAATTCCATTTTTTTACATCACCATGATGCAAATATTGGATAATATTAACAACATAAGAAAAATATTTATTGGACGTTAAAATTCTTTAAGCCCTAGATTTTAAATTTCCAGTTTGAATTTCTATTTTTCTGACAAAGGCAAATTTTAGTTCTTTAAATTTTAAAGTGATTTTTAAAGAATAAAATTAGGGTGTGTGCTTAAGACGACAAGACAGAAGTAAAAACTTTACTAAGACGAGATTTCCTATTAACCTTTTACAATCTAACATCCGCAAATCTTCAGTTTAACACGATAAAAAAATCGATTTATAAAAAAAAACTGATTCAGAAGCGTTGCATAGTCGAGTCTCACGGTTCAGTCTTATTCAATACCCACAAATAGTGTTAAATGCGCCTAAAGAAGTTGTTACTTCAATAAAAGTTAAGCTACTACTGTTATAAGCTATTACAGGATATACCATTTTTATCCGATTATGAGCCTCGACAAATCATAACACGCTTATTTCAGTTTTAGTTTCCTTGTTTTCTTTATTATATTATAATTTTTTGATCTTGGCTTTGTAAAAAAACCGTTTGTTTTTAAATTATGTTCCACTCTTTAAATGGTTGCCGTCTTATCGAATAGCAAACAAAATATAAATTTTGCGCCATTTCTTCGTTTTTTCGACTTTCAATGAAAACTAATATCATATCAGTTTTTTCAAATTGTTAATAGGTTATTTTCACAAATTATTATGTAAAAAAAATTAATTAATTAATCGCATATCAATCATTGTGTTCTTATTTAAAAAAAATAATTTAATATGCTATCTTCTCAGATTAAAATATACATGGTGTTTCTTTTATATCAATGATTTTGATTGATTGATTCGTCCCCGTATCTCTTAAGCGGGCGAAAATTTCAATTTTTTTTATTCTACAATTTTAAGTTTGACCAAAAAGAGCACATGACGTTTATATTCCTTTGATGATAGAACCTTCAATTACGGAGATACCCTAGAAAACTGTCAAAAATGATGTAAAGGAAGATACAACTCCACCCTCCATTTCATTTCTTTCACTTAACATTTTAGGGGTGGAATTCGCCCTGATCAAAAAGTTGCCGATAGACATTGCTGCATATGACGAGCGTTTTTCTCAAAAAAATATGAAAAGTATCGAAAAAGAACTTCCGCTCGTTTTCGTTTAGCCACCCTGTTTATATGAATTATCAAATCATCCCATACGTGTGATGTGTCACAAAGTTGTGATACAACTCAAGATTTTCTTTAGGATGCATGAAAATTTTGATTTTTAAATAGAAAAATGATGTTGTTACCTAGAAACACCTGTTAAAGCCTAATACTTAAAAGTACCGTAAAATCTGCATGTTTTAGTATTTAGCCAACGTTTATAGGACTGGAAAAAATTCGTTAAAAATATCAGCTTTCAAAACTGACAATTAAAGCTAGTTAAGGGTCAGGAAAAGTTTAAATATTACTTTTTCCGTTTTAAGTTCCTAATTGTGTAATTTAAATATAGGCTAAATAAAAAACTAAATAAAATAAACTTTTGGTACAGGGTCCCGTAACCGAGCGTGCAACGCGTGCATTGTACGCGGGCGCAATGCCAAAAAAAACCAAAGGTTTAGCTAATTAAAAAATATATATTTTTTATTTGCCAAACTTTTGGTTTGGGGCCCTTTTGAAATGGTGCCCGCGTGCAATTCACACGTTGCCACCCGGTAACGAAAGCTCTGTTATAATTCAACACTGGATTCTTTTTCAAAGGTCTACTTAAAAGGTATAATATTGATTTATAAGCCAAAAACCAATTTTGGCACCATCTCTCGTTGTTGCACTTTGCACTAATGGCCAAAAGGAACTAATTTTATTTATTTAAACTTTTATTGGCTTTCCCAGGAAGGAAAAAGACGTAGTTATTAATATTTATCATGCCAGACAGCTATTGCCTTAAATATAGAATAAAAAATAAAAAAGTAAGTAGTATGGCTTTTTTTTGAATACCAGCAGCACACTACTCGATTACACAGCCCATTATCCACAACTTTTATTTTTACTTATAACTAATGTAATTAACGGTACATTAAAAATTTTAGTAGGACTCAAAAAAACTTGTAAATATTTTAAAATAAAAAACAGAATATATTTTTTTTACTCATACAGTTTATTATTTTATTAATACCACTTTAAGCTTTACATCTTTAAATTTACTTACGCAGAAGACAGTTTTCATAATAGCAAAATACTCATTGCTCATAAGTCAGAAACACTTTAATGTTTCATGTCGTTTATGTAGAAAACTTGACGTTATACTTCTTGACGTGGATATATTGAGCTCTAGTTTAACAAGAAATTGATTGAGTGGAGGTAAATGGAGCTGTGGCAACATCTTCTCTCGCCGTGCGTTTTTTGGTTGGGCGAAATCCATTGACGAACGAAGATGGGATTTTGGTGTTAATCATTACGTGGTTTAAGAAAGTATAAAAGAGCTTGTATAAAAACTAAAATAAGGTTTTAGCGTCCCTAATTAATTAGTGAACATAATTTTATTTTTTTAGGATTTAAACGATGTTAACATTATTACTTGTCCTTTTTTATAATATATATTTAATTAATAATACATTTTAATTTGCCGGCCTATTAACTTTTGACAAAACTATAAGAAATTGAATCGGTTATTTTAAGAAAATGTTATAAAATATACCATAAATGTATTTAATACATATGTAAAATGTTTTAATTTTTATGATAACATCCTCGACGCTAAAGTGATTTTACTTGTTCTAGTTAAATTTTATTTTGCTGGCCTGGGTAACTTAGGCCATTCTTTTAATAACCGCTTCAATTATATGAGTATACAGGGTAATACAAATTTGACCCTCCTAAAGATGCGCTTTGCGTCTAATTCCAAATGCAATTAATTAAGTTTTAATAATTTAAAAGATAATACTCTATTTTTTCCTTTAAGACCTACACTATTTTGAGGTTAAAAAGGTATATTACAATTTAAAATGGCTCAAGGCTAAATATTAGAGCAAGAGTTCGTACCGGACACGAGCACTATATGTGTTCTGGTGCCCTGTCTCCTGGAAAGTATGACGAGCAGACGATTAGATCCGTCATGCCCTCCACTCCTGGTTTAGTGACGTGGGTTTTGTCCGCCTTCTGTTTGGATTCAGACTTCCTAAGCACCTGTTTGTTCGTGCGGATAAGGCGCCTGTGACTTTAGAGGTACCTTTCTAAACGAATTCACCCGTTTCGGTCGGCGCACCTTTGTCTGCTTGTGACCTTGGGTGGCACCTCTCGAAACGTATTTATCCGTTTCGGTCAGCGCACCTTTGTCACTTTTTTCCCATGAAAGCGGTTTTGTCCGCTGTCCGCGTCCGAGAGGACGCCCTGTATCTTAGAGGCACCGTTCGAGACACCTGTTTAAGGCACAGGATGTCATTCACTCATCAGCACGGTATGCTAACACCTTGAGTTAAGCCTTGTGTTCGTCTTTGCTTCGGATCCCGTTCCATACGGTGGCAACAAGTGTTGCCGATAACCAGCAACTCTAGCGCATGTTCCAAAAGATCCTTGTGGGCCCAACCACGACAACGACGTGCGAACACAGCAGTTGGGTCCGAATGATTAGTTCGGAGTATAGAAATTGAAAGACCAGCAAGGGTCTTGCTACGATTTCTTCTCTTTCTATCCTATGAAATGTACATAAGCTAATCCCTGTCATTGCTTTACCTATTTTTTCATTTCATGTTGAACTTTTTAAGTAATCCTAACCCACTCACCTGTTTACTTATGTGTTAATTTGTATACATATTTTTAAAAATATTTGGACATTGCACTTTAAAATAAAGCATTTATAATTTTCTGCGTTTTTTATTCATCTTCAAAATGTTCTTACATTTCTTTAAAATATTTGGGGATTTTTTAACCAAGATTCTATTTTAAAAAATAATCTTCACAACTTTTTAAATTTTCCTTTAAAATATACTAATAATTTGCCTGTATATGTTTCTACATCTTACATTTCTTAATAAAATTTTTAAAAACTACTTGAAGCCCTATAACTACATTGTGCCAAAAAAGTATCGCATTACCTCTATTTTTTACATAAGACTAAGTGTAATCATGTCCCAGCGTAAATCTTATTATCTTCTCTAAAAACGGAGCTATCAAGATGAACAAAACATTAAAAAAACAAGGCTTCAAGGTTTTGATAATAAAAAAACTCTGCCACTATCGGTAAATCTTTTCATGGATTGTGCATTTTTCCACAAAGCAACCTATGTTTTCATGTTGAATAATATACTATATTTCCGTTACCGAACTTTAACGAGCCACTTAAGCCAGACTCTCATGCGTCCGATTTCCGACCATCCGACGTACGAATTTTTTTAACATTTTTTGTCGAAAAACTTGCATGTCTCATTGATCCGAATTTCGGATCCGATATCCAATCAAAAGAAAAGAAAATAAGAGCATTTTAAAGGTCAACCTGTGAAACTGCAATGAAACAAAGAGGAAATAATAACCTAATGGAACTAAAATATTATTAATGAAAGAAGAAAAAGTGGTTACCGTCATGCGTATATGCGTATGCGTATATGAGTATAAGGTAAATTGAGGTTAAGGTTAAAATTTATTAAAGATTTTAAATTATAACAAACAGTTATATTTTAATATATAATATAAATTTAAATTACCCCAACAAGGTAAATAAAGTAAGGTTAGAAGACCAGAAAGAAACGTCCGACATCGTACAAAATTAAAATTAATTTAACTCCATCCGACGTCGGATAAAATGTTAAAATTTTCGGATGAAAAATGGCGCCAAAATGTTCTGACCAATCAAAATAATTTCGGATGATCGGATCGTCGGAAATCGGACTCATGAGACTCCGGCTTTAGAGAAAATAATATAAAGTACCATTTAGTGATAGGAAGAAAGAATCTTTTTTTAACCTATTTTTTGTCTATTTCTTTCTCTATTGAATTACGGAGTACGCCTGCAGATCTTCGTTATTTTATTAAAATCGGAAAGTTTTTCTGCGCATTCTCCTAACATAAGTAAGAACGATTAGCGATTATGAAATTTGAATGGTGGTTATTTTGGCATGTAACAGGTAACAAAGATGCTGAGTTTTTTTATATCTTTTTCGAAATAATACTAGTTACATTAAGTCCATTGCCAGACACCTAAAACAGTTTTAACCCCCTGCCAGACACCTCTAAAATTTATTAAATTAAAATTATATTATCGTTACACTATAAAAGCTGAATTTTATATGTGTTATTTGGGGGACTATCAGAAGGTGTTACGCCAATAGCCAGACAGTTTTTATGGTTTTAAACCTTGCCAGAGACATTGAAAGGTGTAGGTGTGAGCACGAGTCAATATATATTCAAGCGAATGCGAGTGAGCTAGTTCTAGATCGGCGACAACGATGAAATTTATAAAAATAAAGAAATATTTTTTAATATATTATTATATTTTTTTTACGTTATAATAATATAATATTATAGAATATTTTTTACCTTATATGAGATAGCTATAAACATAATAAAATAATTTTTGTGATTAGTAAAACAAATATATTTTTAAATAAAGTTTAAAAAACGTCAAAGTATTATGGATTAATTTATTAGATTTTTTTAATTGATTTATGGCCAAATAAATTTTGATTTTATTTATTTATAGACATAAAAATTTTACTATTTTTTTTACTTTTTAATCATAAATATTTATAAGCACTAATATTTTTCGATAAAGTTACCTATAAAACATGCGCATTAAATAATCGCAATAGGCCGAACTTACTATCTCACTCGCAAAAGCTTCAATATATACAGGGTGTTCCAGAATATGTGGGCAATCTCTCGGAATCAAAAAAAACCTAAAAATATTATGACAAATTCCCATAAACTTTTTTCCTTGACCCTCCCCTATAGAGACACAGGTACATAACGGACGCCCCTGGAAGGTTTTTGTTTAAATAACTTTAAAAATACTAGGCGTAATTTAATATTTTTTCAATATGATGGTTACTAGATAAGTCTTCTTAAAATGAACCCATTAAATTATATTCGGCTGATTTATTTTGCCAGGGACGGACTAGTTCTAAAAACTAAAAAAAAGGTAGTCTTGATTGACATCGATAAAATCAACTGTTTACGATAAATATAATACCATGATTGGTATTTTTTTTACATTATACAGAGTGTTTTAGAATTGTATGTCAATATTTAGGAAAGCAATTTTTAAATCAATTTTAAAAAGAGAACTTCATAATTATGAATGTATGTTCTAAACGTTTTAATTTTTAGATAATTAAATTTTTAAAAAAATTATTTATTATTAATATCTGAAATACCATTTTAAATTTTTTAAATGAATTTTCAAAAATGTCCTTTTTTAAAAAAAACTTTTTAGGTACCACATTTTTTTTTTCCCAAAACCAGTGGCGTTCGTTCAGAATTTCCCCTGCCTTTTTTTGGCAAAAAAAAAAAAGTGGTACAAAAAAAAATGCTTCGTTTTAAATATTTTAATTTAAAACCAAATTTAATTTTGGAATAACTAAAAAAGGTATTACAATAAAAAAAATAAAAAAAAATTTTTAAAAAAAAATTTTCCACCCTGTATCTTAAAGTTTGCTTTAGGACATACTTTCATATGTTGTTTTTTTTTAAAAAAGGGCCCCAAAAAATTGCCTTTAAATATTGACGTACAATTAGAAACCACCCTAAATAATGTAAAAAAAAAATTTTAACCATGATTTTTTTATTTTTGTAAACAGTTGATTTTATCGATGTAAATTTTTGGAAATATTTTTTTAGTTTAAGGTTAAAGCTATTCAAAAGTAATATTGTTGAGCCTTTATTATACAGGGTGTTAAAAAATTGCTATTATTGTGTCAGAGGTAGTCCCTCTCTGGCAAACTAAATAGGCCAGATATGATTTAATGGGTTTATTTTAAGAACACTTCTGTTTTAGCTGTCTGGCAATGGATAACGTCATTTTTATTATTTTTTCGAAATAAATATCAAAAAACTGAGCTTCATGCGAAAACGAATTTGAGGTAACATTTTTTACACCTTTGTTATTTGTTACCTGCCATAATAACCACTGTTGCAGAAAGACATTTAGCAACATAAAGGCTATTTTTCCATAGCCAAAAGTACGCTAGTATTTCATCCTAAATCTTAATAAAATAATAAAATCTATTTTTTAACTAGTAAATTTTCCTTATAATCCTGACAACACTGCCTTATTAAATTCAAATCATTTTTGAAAAATCCTCTTTACCAATCTAAAAATAGCAAAACAAAGGAAACCACACGTCAGTATGCAACGCCAACGCCCCGACATCCTTTCGTGAACTTGTGATGACCTAGAGAGTCGACGCATCCAATGGGAGCTCGGGCCTTTTAGACGTAGTAAGACATTGGGCTCTATCAGTGAACCATTCTCTGAAAGTTTATCTTCGTTTTCTTATGACTAGTACAGTCTTCTAAGCGGTTGAAATAAAACCCGTGGTTAAAAGGTTTTTCTATAGTTTTTACCACAACGAAAAAATTTTCTAGCATTCAGGTCAATCGCCGAAATGATCTATTAAGTAGTTTATAGAAATATAGTAATTGTTTTCCATAGTTTGTACAAAAGTGTACATTCCTCTTAGCAAGTAGAGCTACCTTTAATGCTTCTCGGTGTCATTCTTAGATTGACACATTCTACGCAAAGTTTAAGGGCAAGGTGTAATTAAAGTGAAATAACTGTACTAGGGCAAGCGTTAGCTGGGATAGTGTTCATGGAAGTGATTTAGTGAATTTTATTATAAGAGATTAGCTGCATAAAAAGGTAACTTCTAGAACGTATTGATAATAAAGTTTATTTTAATTTATACTGAGCGTCACAGGAGTGACGAGTGATACGGGGTGTCCTAAAAAACTTTTAATAATTTTAAAATTTAAATATGAACTTTCTAACTTCTATAGTGATAAAAAACAATTTCTAATTGTTTCGTAACGCAGATAGATTTACGCCTCACAGACTTTGGAAAGCGTTTCGGGTTTTTAATAAAATTTTTAAAAAAATTTTTTGCCCAATTTTGGAAATTTTTCTTTTTAGTTTTTGGAAATTTTTAACTTTTTTTTCAAATGTTTTATTTTAAAAATTTAAACTTTTTAATTAAAATTTTGTAACATCTGATATTGTCAGAAGGTTAGAAGTTAGATTAAAAATTTCCGAATCCTTGACAAAGTATTTAAGGCTATTAGTGCCTATTAAAAGAGAAATTTCTAACCTTTTTCTTTTTTGTATATTTTTAAAGTAAACTATAATTAAACAATTTGTCAAGGCAAGTTTTGTTTTACTTTAAAGAACCTGTATAATTATAAACATTGGATTAAGTTGCTGATACTCCCCATCGACGTATCACACGATATTTTTTGGTGTAGTAATGTATATATTATATTGTAAATCAAAACAGGTGTATAGTTATTCTATTAATAGTGTCTTATTTGGCAATAGTCATTCTACAGGGCGTCCAAACCTATACTTGCACCTATTGGTTTTTAGTTTATATTTAGTCGATTGCAGAGTTTGTCGGCAACTACTTATGGTACGAAGGCGTACCGAATAACGTTTCCCCACCAACCACTATTCAAATTGTATAGTCACTGATTGTTCTTACCTGTTTTAGGAGCATGCGCAGAAAAAAAATCAGATTTTATAAAATAAGGAAGGTCTGGCCGTCGGGGCTCTTGGGCTATAAATTAAATAAAAATTGTAAATGCTCAAAATTTCTTCATTTTTTTATTTAAATGTTTTATTTTTATAATTTAGCTCTAAGAGCACGTGCTACACGAGTCTGTTGACTAATTGATATATTTTTTTTTTTAAGCAAAAAGGACGCACCAGTTTTTAAATAAATATATATATATATATTTTATATATATATATATATATAATATATATATATATATATAAATTAAAATTT
>JAHBCN010007598.1:0-42608 GCA_019359885.1 Listronotus oregonensis | reverse complement strand
AGTTGCTAGCAAGGGAGTTGGAAGCCATTACGCCTAAAAAAGAAAATCTAGTTTTAAACCTATAATACTTTCTTAAATTTTAAAAATGTACTAACTAATCCAGCAAACGTTGTATTGCAGAAACACATCTTGCAACGTGAATGCTATTTTTCTAAAGCCACGAGTACTCTAACACTCCTTCTAAATGTTTATAAAATAATTAAAATTCCAATTTTAAACAGCGTTTTTTTATAATCGTGACAACACCGCTGAAGCGTGAATAAAATTTCTTTATCAATCTAAAAATAACTAAAAAAAAACGAGTTAATTACGAGAGCCATAGCCGCGCTCTGGCATGACTGCAAAACTTTGTGATTAGGTAGAAAGACGACACATCCAATGAGAGTTTGGGCCCTTTAAATGACGCCAAAGAGACAGGCTGTCGTAGAGAGTGGTAGAAGCGTCGAGAAATCTCGAACCGCGCGCGTAAAGATTTCAAAAGTAGTTAGCATTTGGCTCTGTCAGTAAACCATTGTCTGAAAGTATCTCTAAAATTTCGGGCAAGGCACCGAAAAGTTCTTTTAAATATTTAATGAAAATTTCGGTTTTCCATGGTAGCGCAATACTACCTTCTCAGTGTTAGTTCAAGAAATTTGACTAGCACATCTTTTTCTGTAATCAATTCAAATTGTTTTTTATGGTTTGTACAAAAGTGTATCTTTTTCTTAGGTAGTAGAGCTACCTTAAATGTCTCTCGGTGTCAATTTTAGATTGACAAATTCTATGCAAAATTTAAAAGCAAGGTGTAATTAAAGTGATTGCAAAGAACTGAAGCAGGACAGGTTTTAGCTGAAGTAGTGTTTATAAAGGTGATTAAGTGAATGGTATTGAAGGAGAATAGCTGCATAAGAGGTAATATCTAAACGTATTGATAGGATAGGTGGTAAATAATTTGTACCGAGTATCACGGAAGTGGCAAATGATACCGTGTGTCCCAAAAACTGTAAATAATAACCAAATTTGACATTAAACTTTTTTACATTTAAATTGATCAAAAACAATCTCTAATTGTGTCGTAAAGTCGATAGATTTACGCCTCATTGACTCCGGAAGGTGTTTCGGTTTGAAATTTTAATAAATTTCTTTGCTAAATTTAAGTTAATTTTTCTCCGATTTTTTGAGTAAATTTTGTTCACACAAACTTTTTTCTCACATTTTTTATAAAGTTAAGTTTTTGATAATTTTGTGAACATCTGATATTGTCAGTAAAAAATAGGTTATATTAAAAATTTCCAAATTCCTGACCAATTTATTAAGGCTATCAGTGCCTTAAAAACAAAAAAATAAAATAAATACAGGTCAAAATTAAAAAAAAGTATCAGACATTAACACGAAAGTTGAAAAAACTTTAAAAAATGTATTTATTTAAATAAAGATGCGTTAAATTATGTAAATTTTAAATATGCCTTGAATACATGGTTTGTAATTTTAACGATGTAAAATATAGTATTTTTTTTGGAAAACATCTGCAGTAAATGGATTCCTCATACCTGCTGCAATCGATGTAAGCGATGACGTAGTCGATGACGACGGAGATACAGCCTGGTTATTTTGGTGATCGGAAATATCCTCCATGGAGTTTTGCTCGGGAGATGATACGGGATAAAGCCTGAATAACCTAGCATGATCCGGATGAAGAAGCGAACTACTTGCCCTTCGAACACTCGGGGTCGGAGAGGTAATGGGTGAAACTGGACACACTGGTGGTAACGGTGATACCTAAAAATATGATCATGTTTATTTATCCACTTTAAAAAAGATGGTAAGGTTTGTATTTATATTTTTTATTTGTCTACACATTAAATGTTTTTTTAAGCAGATAAACCGATATCTCCAAAACACTTATGTAACATAAGGGCCAAGTTCCTATCCAAAATTTCAGCCTCGTAGGGAGATGTAAAATTAGACCAAGTTCTGGGGCGACGATCTTTTTTTCTCAGTATACCTTATTCTGTAGGTCTTACAACCTATCTACATGCCAAATTTTAAGTCTCTACACCCTCGGGGGGTAGGTAGGTCACATGTAATTAGAATACTGGTGGTAATTTACGTACCAAATATCATACCTTTTTGTAAAACAGTAACAAAGTTATGATAGGGGGAGAAATGGCTAAAAATGTTACGCGTAATATATATTTATAGTTTGGCCCAAAAAATGGCTACGTTTGTTTTTTACTATTTAAAAAGCAACTCTGGTGAGTTTTTAAAAAGTATAAATCTTAAAATATATTGTCAAAATTAGACAATCAAACGTAGCAATGCCAAAAGGACACTAAAAATTTCAATAAGATTTTAAGGGTTTTTAGGGGCAAATGAAAAAATGGGGCTGTAAATATTATTTTTTTTTTAACAGGGCGGCCAAGATATAAAGATATACAACATAAAGGCTTTAATAGTCAAATTGAAAAGTGTATTTCCTGCTAAAATAGTTATATACAGTGTGTCCCAAATTGGTGGGGAATATATGGGGATCTTGGAAACCACAATAGATAGAAAATCGGTTAAATGGGGAAAGTTTTGGACAATTATGTTAGTAAGCTAATCCCGTTTACTACATGGTTTTATCTATTCAGGTTTTTGAGAAATTTTGAAAAAAACCTGAAACATGCATTTTCGAAAATCGGCCACATTTTTTTTATAAGTGAAAATTTTTTAAATCTGTAAAAACTTCTTCAACGCAACTTTTTCTGTAGAATATGACCAAGTAGTCAATTTTTATTTTCTATGTTTCGGGTTTTTAGAATCATCATCAACTTTATTTTTTCATATGGACACCATATTGGATTTTTACGCAGCCAAATAGTGCTTTTTATTTTAATTTCAACAATGTATAACCTGTTATAATTTAAGAGTTTATAACCTTATTTATTTCAAAAAACAAATATTTTCTTAGTTGGTCTTGATTCCGGCGAAGGTCATTTTTTTTGTAAACCATAAAATATTAGTAATTTGCAAAATAGATAAGCTGAAAGATATTTTACATGAATGGGTTTGCGAACATAGCTATAACGTTAATACCGTATTACAACAAATTAATAGCGCCCATATGAAAAAGTAAAGTTGAGGAATTATCATCAACTTTACTTTTTCATATGGGCGCCATATTGGATTTTTTCGCAGCCAAATAGTACTTTTTATTCTTATTTCAACAATGTATAACATGTTATAGTTTAGAAGTTTATAACCTCATCCACTTCAAAAAACAAATATTTTTGCAGTAGTTCGGGTACGTTATTAAAATTTTTTCAACTTTGTAAAATGGTTAATTATTTGAAGAAAAGACTTGATATTTTGCAACGTTATTTCCAAACCAATAAAAATGTGAATAAAGCTGCGAAAACGTATTTCGAGAATATTCCTGAAAGGCAGCATCCTAAACTAAAATACTTTCGAAAACTGGTTACAAATTTGTTTAAATTCGGAAGATTTAAAAAACCACGACCTAAGAAGTACATTGAAGAAAATTGACAACAAGATGCTGCAGTTAACCAACATTTTAAAGAAAATCCAACATCTTTAGCCAGGAATGTTGATAGATAATTCTACATACCTAGGTCAACCATTCATAGAGTAGTTAGGACTATTTAAAAAAATATCGTTAATATGTTGAGAAATATGGACAACATTTTGAATTTTAGGTCGTTATTTTACATCTTCATTTAAGTAGGAATATTAGTTTAGCCACTTTTTATTGTTTTTGTTTTCACTTGTTTTAATTAACTTGTTACGTGCAGTTTTGTTGTAACACGGTATTAAGGTTATAGCTATGTTCGCGAAACTCATTTCTGTAAAATATCGGTTCAGCTTATCTATTTTGCTAATTACTAATATTTTATGGTTTACAAAAAAAAATGACCTTCGCCGGAATCAAGACCAACTAAGAAAATATTTGTTTTTTGAAATAAATAAGGTTATAAACTCTTAAATTATAACATGTTATACATTGTTGAAATTAGAATAAAAAGCACTATTTGGCTGCGTAAAAATCCAATATGGCGTCCATATGAAAAATAAAGTTGATGATGATTCTAAAAACCCGAAAAGTAGAAAATAAAAATTGACTACTCGGTCATATTCTACAAAAAAATTTGCTCTGAAGAAGTTTTTACAGATTTAAAAAATTTTCATATTTAAAAAAAAATATGGCCGATTTTCGAAAATGGATGTTTTAGGTTTTTTCAAAATTTCTCAAAAACCTGAATAGATAAAACCACGTAGTAAACGGGATTAGCTTACTAACATAATTTTTCAAAACTTTCCCCATTTAACCGATTTTCTATCTATCGTGGTTTCCAAGTTCCCCATACATTCCCCACCAATTTGGGACACATTGTATAAATAGAAAAAAGATTTCGAAAAATATGAGCGATAGCTCATTTGATGAAAAATGCAAATCTTAAAAAGGCGTTTTTAGAATTTTTCTTTCCATAAAAAAGGAGGAAAATTCCGTTTAAAAGTTCCAAATTCCCAGAGTTCTATCCCTAATACCTGTTATTTTAATTTAACGCTAAAATTAAATTTAAGTCAAATTTTAAATGGGAATAAATTCTTTAAAGTATACACCAATAATTTTTAAAATAATATTTAATACCCTAAAAAAAATTATATAGTGTGACGTACTCGATTTTGACGCCGAGCGGGCAACCAAACATGTCGCGCGGAGGCTCATTTTCAACGTTAAATTAAAATTATAAATAATGAAGATAGAACTCTTAAAATAAAGACTTTTTATTTGAAAATATCCTCCTTTTCAAGAATCTTTTTTGTAATTTTTGCTATTTCTTATGGTTCTTGAGTTATCATGAGAAATCGACATGGCTTTTTTTTCGTTTTTTGTTAATAACAATTGCAATTTTTATTGGCAGAAAAAATCCTCAAAATGCCTTTCTCAGATTTGCATTCTGCGTCGAATGAGCTATCTCTAATATTTTTCGAAGCCTTCTATTTGTCGCAAGAAAGACATTTCTCGAGTAGACCATAAAGTATACTCGATTTATTTTAAATTTGATTGATAATTTAAAAGTTACAAGTTTTCAAACCTTAATAAACATTTCCCTATTAATAATTATATTTATTATTAAAAACTGTTGTAATCTAGTTTACGTCAAAAACAAAATAATAAAAAAATATGTTTCACCCCAACACACTTTGAGTCACGTGTAAAACAATATGTTAATATGACCATGTATTGTAATGACATTTTTCTAAATTATGCAGCAAGTTGTCATAAACAGAGGTTACCATATAAATAAAAATAATGTTAGTATGCTTAAAAGAAATATAAATTCATATAATTTATTAGATATTAATACATATATCTTTTTGTGGGTCGAGGATACTTTATAACATCAGTATTAGTTCTAACGTGCCGGTGTCTTAAATAAATTAGGAGGTAATTCTTTGATAAGAAGACCAAAAAAACATGTTTAAAGAAGAAATACAATACTTTGCTGTAGGCTTACATTTAATGAAGGTTAAAATACTTTTAATTAGATTTATTTAAGGTAAGTAGCAAAAGTTTTAAAGTACTTAGATCTAAAATTAATTTAACTAAAAGTTCAATACACTTTTGTGAGCTATAATATTATTTTTCATTGTCCTCCTCACTTGCTTTCCCTGAATCGACATTAAATTTGCATATGGTAAATACATATCTTTGTTTTTTTTTATTTGTTTGACCTTTTAACCCAATGAAATTTTTAATAAAAAAAAGCTAGATAAATCAGATCAATTAAATATCGTAATATTCCTAATGGAATCATGATTACAAGAGCAAACAAATTTGCTGTAACGAATAAATTTTCATTGTCGTGCATTCTGTTGCAGTATTAAATATTCATCAGTTATTTAAACTGTCCGTCAAATTTCAACAATATCCATATTGTGGGCAATTATTGTCGCTTCAGTTTCGATTAATTTTTACTAATAATTACCCATTATTGCTGAAAACATTTTAATGATACGAAATATTTGACACGTTGGTAATTATCCGGATAATCGGTAATATTACATAAGCACAAAAAGAAAGCGAAAAATACTAGACTTTGATAAGAAACAAATTCGTTAGAACAATTTTATGATTAAAGATGGTTTTTGGTTGGCAAAATCTGATTAAATTAGAAAGTGCTATTAAATTTAGACTTGCGCTTTTTTAAACGAGGTTAACTTCTCATTATTTTAAAAATTCCAAATTATCTTGAATGCTAAGCATTTGCAGCAAAAATGAGTAAAGAGCTTTTTTGTAGAAAATAAAATTTCCTTTTAAAATGATCTCTTCCTAACTTAAAAGAAAGTTTTTTGTAGCAAAATAAAAAATTTTAAATATTTTTTTCTTGCTTTTTGTTCATACCTTTTTTGGCGCAAGATAGGAACAGGCATTGCTTCAGAGAAAAAAAACTGACGTGTTTTTATTAAAATTTAACGTAGATATGACTTTTTAAACTTTACAAACTTTAAACAATTTTTGACGATTTTTTTTATCAGACTATTTTTTATAAACAAAACAAATATTTAAAAAACGTTGTTTTATAACGTTACTTTATTGTTAGACCATAGTTTAATAATACATATTTTTAAGTACAACAATGGAAAGAAGTTAAATATAATTAAATTGACCCACCTCCTAAAAGGTTGCAGGAATATAGGAGACATATTATAATCAGTAAATGTCTTCCTTAAAAATAAAATCGGTAGTTCAGAAGGTTTCTTAAAAAAAAGTGATTTGCTACAAATAGCCTCTGTTTAATTTATGTTGCGCCATCCTGTATAATAGGTGTTTATACATAGTTACCTTAGTTTATATTTAAGTACTAAGGGGCATTTTCATCCACGATATACATTAGAGTTTTAAAACTATTATTACAAAATAAACTAACCTAACCTTATCCTTTCCGGGTAAGCCCATTAACCCTTTTGATTAAAACTGAGTTTATCTTCATACCTAGGCTGTCGATGTAAACCCACGTATTAAACGTTTAAAGTATTATGATATAACATAAAGATATTGATTCGGTTGATGGATAAAATATTTTTAATTTTTCAGGATGGTTACTAAAAGAAGACATGAAACTTAAATATACAGGGTGTAAAAAGTATGATGCTCACCTTAATTTTTCATTTTAATTTGTCTTGCCGTAATTAAATAACATATCGGTATATATTCCCGATTTAAAAACATTTTGACTTACAACGGACAAACATATCGCCACCAGTAAACACAATGCACGACTACACGAGGCTTTTGGGTAAAGTTATTGCCAATTGTTTTTCAAATTTTTATCTTGAGGAAAAATAAAAATAATTAATTTTTATTCATAGATTAAAACATTTAAAACTTAGTTTATTTTATTATCAAATAATACCCGGTTGCAGAAAGCGGGATTAGTGCTTTGAATGTTTAACGAAATGTCAGATTTTGACAGGTTGCCTACTAAAACCATAGAATAACACTGACACAACAATTTGTAAATTATTCTAAACCTCGATTAACTTTTGTGCAACCCGGTGTAAATCTACTAATAAGGGTTTAAGAAGAAAGTTTTTGATTGTTAAGCTTTTCAGAAATAATTGCTTTCAAAGTTTGGATAAAAATCTAGTTTCGATACATACAGGGTGACAATTTAAAAACTTGAAATGGCGATATTTTAGGAACGAAAAAATGAATCAAAAAACCCTTAAAACAGTTTCTATAAAACTAAGGGGGAACAAAAACAAGCATATTATCCCACCCTTATCAGCAACCCCTTGGACAGGGTGAGGTAGACCCCTAGGATCTTAACAAGAAAGGGGGGTCGAGTGATACATCATTTTAAAGCTCTTGGAAAATGCTTTCCAATGATACCATAGAAAGCTACATTTCAGAAAATTCTTCTCTGTTTATCAAGGAAAACAATAAATAAAACAAAATTTTGAAAATGTTTATTATTATTTAATTAAATTATACAAAATGATTACTACTGATATACTGGCATGTCTCTTAAGAATTCCAAACATGTCAAGCCCACAGGTATTTTGAATTGGTTTAGTTGCTATGATTTTTTGCCGAAAAAACGGGTTGTTTATAAATTGCATTTTATTATCACAAAATTTACTTTAAAAGTAACTTGTACTAGAAGTATTATTTTAAAAACAGTTGACTTTCGGTTCAGTTTAAACGAAAAGAAGGCACTTCTTATCTTTAACAATGGTGTACAGCACAGCTGAACGTGTAGACATTATTTTCATTTATGGTTCCCAGGATAAATGTTTCTTAAGGACAGCTCAACGTTTTAACGAAAGGCATTCAGGCCAAAATGTAAGCCCGGAGTATGTTCGCCAATTAGTAGCCAAATTTGAAGAAACTGGTTCTGTGGCGAATAAAAAGAGAAATCAACCCAGACTAGTCAACGAAGCAGCGCAAATTGAAATTCTGGGTCAGTTTGCAATGAATTCAACGCTATCAACTCGTCAAGCGGCTGTAGCAACTGGATTATCTCGTGAATCAATAAGAAAGGTACTTAAATTTCACAAGGTTTATCCCTATAAACTGCAGATACTGCAAGAACTTAGTGACGACGACCCGGACAGAAGAATCCAGTTTTGTGAAATAATGACGGATAGAATTATGGCAGAACCTCAACTAGTTAAAAATATTTGCTTCAGTGATGAGTGTACCTTTTATTTAAATGGGCATGTTAATAAGCAAAACCGTCGTTACTGAGATAACGAGAACCCACATGTATTTAGAGAAGGGCATACCCAGTACCCCCAGTAAATTAATGTTTGGGCTGGTATATTGGGAGACGATATTATCGGCCCAATATTTATACCAGGAAATTTAAATGGGGACATGTATGCTGAAATGCTACAGAGGTCTATCGAACCACTAATAGTGCGAAATTAGAAAATCAGAGGGACATACACGAAATTTATCTTTATTAGAACGCTTACTACATTTCCAACACGATGGAGCACCTGCTCATTATGTAGTTCCCGTTAGGCAATGGTTGGATGATCATTATCCTAACCAGTGGATTGGAAGAAGAGGTCCTGTTGAATGGCACCTAGATCCCCGGACCTAACACCTCTTGACTTCTTTTTGTGGGGTCACCTAAAATCTGTGGTTTATAAAACGCAACCTGAGTCACTAGAGCAACTCCAGAATATAACATTACAGGAATGCCGTGCTATATCCAGAGAAACATTTGTAAATGTACGTGAAGAGTTTGAAAATAGGCTTTATTATTGTCTTCAAAACAACGGAAATCATTTTGAACATTTAATTAAATAATAATAAACAAATTCAAAATTTTGTTTTATTTATTGTTTTCCTTGATAAACAGAGAAGAATTTTCTGAAATGTAGCTTTCTATGGTATCATTGGAAAGCATTTTCCAAAACTTTAAAATGATGTATCACTCGACCCCCTTTCTTGTTAAGATTCTAGGGGTCTACCTCACCCTGTCAAGGGGTTGCTGATAAGGGTGGGATATATGCTTGTTTTGTTCCCCCTTTTTTATAGAAACTGTTTTAAGGGTTTTTTGATTCATTTTCGTTCTAAAATATCGCATTTCAAGTTTTTAAATTGTCACCCTGTATGTCATATAAACTTTAGATTGGTTTTGAGCTTCATCATCGCCCATTAACATCGTGATCATCATACTTTCTACAACCTATAGTTTTAGTGCTTTTTTTTCAAATTAAAAAAATATGTTCTTATCTTTTTCCAGTCTGAGCTAAAAGAGTTTTTTGAAGAAAATCTCTTCGAAGGTGGGTACCTTTTACCCGAATTGTCGAAAAAATTATGTTCATATATATGTCTGAAAACTGATATTTTTTGACTGGGTTAGTTGGGAGAAAAACTTGTATACTCGTCTAAAGAAAATGTACTTTTTTCGCGGACTTATTACATAATCTAAGCGAAGAGTAACGTCTCAAGCCAAATTCCGGCCTAACGCACGCAGTGTGTATATTACATTTTTCCCCCTATCATATCTTCGGTATTGTTCCATGAGATTTGGTATGTAAATTCACATAAGTCTTTTAATTAATTACCTGTGAAAAAATTGATAAATATTATGTCAAGTGATTTCTAACACATTTAAATTTAAAAATCGTCTATTTTATTACCGACTAATTGCCTCACTCACTTACTTATTGTCTTATTAAAATTATGAGGCACTTTACAAGGGAATAGAAACTTGAAATTTGGTAAGTAAAGTCTAGTCAACGAGTTCAAAAACCTGTTAAATAGAGATAAGGCTCCAAAAAATATGAGCTTTAGCTCATTCGATCCGAAATAATGTATTGAAAAATGGGTCGGAAGGATTTTCTAGCACGCAAAAAGTTATTAACAAATTAGTTTGCAAAAAAATTCATTTCGTTTTTTGTTAATAGCTCCAAAACTATTAATAATTGGGCAGTTTTAAAAAGCTCCTTAAATAGAAGAAAATTTCCAATAAAAAAAGTCCACACTTTATTTAACGCCGAAAAAAGGGCTCCGCGCAGCCGCTAAGATATGCGCGCGCCGCCCCCCACATCGGCTAAGTGACGGAAAGTAATTTGTTTTAATTATTAAATATTAATAAAACAAAAATGAAAAATTATGGTGTATCCTATACACTTAAATAAATAAATTTTCGTTGAAAAGAGTTTTTAAGTCCATTTTTCAACAAATAGGGCCACTGTAAATTAACAAAAGTTTTCCCGATCTCCGTCTTTATTGTAGGTAATAAAAAATGTTTAAATAATTGCTTGATAGATTTTCCGCTTTAGCAAGTTTGCTTTTTGCCCAAGTTTTTTACTGATCGATCGGTTTTAAGGAAAAAACTTTCTGTATTAAGAAAAAATAAACCTTAATCAAAATGAACAGATCAGAAAAAAAACTCGACAAGATAAAAAAAATATATAACAAAATTATGAACAAAATTTGGTCTAATTTTAGATCTCGGTACTAAGAAATTTATGGCTGGGAACTTGATCCTTATTTTACATGTGTTTTTAATGTGATATACAAATAAGTGACAACAAAAACATACATTTTGAAATCATGCCTTTTTAGAATTTAAGTTTAATCGTAAGATATAATTAAATAGGGTGATTAATGCGAAAAATTGTTCCAAGGCTTTGAAAAATATCAACGATAGCTTATTCGACCGGGAATTTCAATCTGAGAAAGGCCTTTTGAGGATTTTTTCTGCCAATAAAAATTGCAATTGTTTCTAACAAAAAACAAAAAAAGCCATTTTAATTTTTGACGATAACTCAAAAACCATAAGAGCTAGAAAAAACTGCAAAAAAAATCCTTAAAAGAAGGAAATTTCCGATTAAAAGTCTTGACTACCGAAGTTCTATTTCCATTATATATAATTTTAATTTAACCCTAAAAATGGGCCTCCGCCCGACATTTTTGGTTGCGCGCTGGCGGCGTCAAGAACAAGTAGGTCACACTAAAGAATTTTTTTATTAACTACCTGTTAAAAAAATTTAGAAAACCATGGTGGATTCAGAATACTTCAAAGAATTTATTTTTGGTAAAAATTTAACTAAAAGTTAATTTTTCAATAAGTTAGAATATTGTTAATTAACAAAATTGTTTCGAACTTTCGTTTTCATTCTAGATATAAAAATAAATATTTAAATACCTGTCGTCGAAATTTTTGGTATCGTAAAGCCCTTTTTATATACAAACCTAACAACATCACGCCATTTAAGTAAAAAAAAAATAATGCTTTGTTTATAATAATTTTATAACTTTGACAATATTACTCTGATTTTGCATTTTTTGTGAAAGTTTTATAATTAATATTAATAAAGGATTAAAATTTCATGGGGTTATCTTCCTAAGTACGTGAAATTAAAACGACAATTTTTAAAGAATTTCTTTAAATGTACAATGAGGACGAATGTTTGAAATAATTTTGATAATTGATCATTGTCTAACTTGTTGAAAATCTAACTGTAAATTAAATTTTTGAACGGAAATAAATTCGTTGAAGTGTTCTAAATACACCATAATTAAAAAAAAAATGTCAATTAATCCTTCTAACTATTTTGCGCAGAAAACACACTTTTTGACTGGACTAAATGAAAATGCGTTTCCAGTAACTTTTATTAAAAACATTCTTAAAATATTCCAAATTATTTTAATCTAACGCAAAAAACGAATTCTAGAATCTTCATTTCCTGGTGACAGTGGAAAGCTTTTTGTTCCCTTATGATTTTCTCTGCGCTGCCTCTAGTAATAAATCATTTAAAACATAGTACGCTTTTCTTTGGAGAATACTCGATTCCTCAGTTTTGTGGAAAATGAAAAGAAAATATAGTAAAAGTAATATGATGGATTGTAGGTTATCATGCAGTATCAAGTAAATTATTTTTTAAACGGATAAATGAATATAATAAAAAATGCGTCTATGTTTTTTTTTTTTTTGATAGAGGAAAACATAATTGAATATGATATAAAAATGTATAATGGTTAATTAAACTGAAAAAATACTTTTACATTTTATAAGCTTTACACAATGCAAATATTTTAAAAATAATAATAGTCCAATAAATGAAGGAAGAAAGCTGTAAGTAAATCTCTACAGTGGTACCTTGTGGCGCAATTCTTAGGTCTTTGGGGATGCTCTTGTGTGAAATTCTTTGCCTACGTCTGATTCCAAATATCAGTCTGAGGCAAGAATTTTGAGCTCTCTGAATTCTTTTTTTATCCAGACTATCCAAAAAAGGACCGTACAAATGATCAGCAAAATTAAAATGGGATAATACCAGCGCTTCACAAAGCATGGCTTTAGTTTTTACTGAAAGATACAATCTATGCGAGTAAATTATTTTTAACATTGAATATGCCCTTCTTAAACATAAAGTAGTATGTTCATTAAATTCTAATTTGTTATCTATAGTTAGGCCTAAGTTTTTTATAGAGGTTTTAAACGGAATTATATTGTCACCTAGTTTAAGTTTAATAGTTTCCTGCAATTGGTTTCTGCAGCTATCGTTACAAAAAAGTATAGCGGTTTATTTAGTTGGATTTATCTTTAACAAATGATCCTCCGAGCGCAGCAGAAGTTTATCTAAGTCAATGTTTATTTGATTAGTCATAATTTCGGCAAGACTTGGCTTAAATGAAGCATATATTTGAGTATCATCTGCATAAAGATGATATTTACAGTGTTTAAGAGATTTTACTAAGTTGGAAGTATAAATATTAAATAAAAGTGGACCAAGTATACTGCCCTGAGGTACCCCCGATTTGACAGCTAATAATTCAGACACGTTACCGTCAAGACAAACCGGGTGTTCTCTATCCGATAAAAACGAAGAAATTAATGCAGATGCAGACTGCTTAAAACCAATGTACTTTAAAATAGATACCATAACGTTGTGATCAATCATATCAAATGCCTTGGTGTAATCTAATAGCACCAAAACAGTTACCTCGCCCACATCTAATGCAGTGACTACATCATCCATAATATTAGAAAGTGCAGTGGAGCAAGCATACCCCACTCTAAAACCTGATTGTTTAGGCGGAATAACGTGAAATCCATAAACATAACAAGAGATCTGTAACTCTATAACTTTCTCCAATATTTTGGAAAAGGTTGGCAAAATTGATATTGAACGCAGCTGATTAAATTCTGTAGGGTTTTTCACTTTAGCCAATGGTAAAACATTGGCAAGTATCCAGTTTTTGGGAAAGTAAGAGTTTATAATACAACTATTAATAATATAAGTTATATATGGAATTAGGAAAGGACAGCATAAAGAGATTAGGGTAATGTTTAAGTTATCAGTCCCAAAAGCCTTGGACTTAATATTAAGAATAATCTTATAGATTAGTTCTTCATTAATTTGGGAAAATGAAAACGTTTCGTTGAACAATAAATTATTCTCATAAAAATCTAACAAATCTTGCTTAGGTTTATTATTATTTTGTGCTATTTGAGAAAAAAAAAATATTTAATTCATTGACATTTTTTAGGCCGACCGGAATTTTCTTATTTTTGTTTTTAAGTATGTTTAATTTTTTTAATTGAGCCCGTTTCTCTTTGGGGGTACAGTTTTAAAATTTTTGATTTAAATATGCCCTTTTTTCAGCCCTTATAGCATTTGTTGTAACATTCCTTAACTGTTTATAGCAATTCCAATGGACAGGATCGCGTCTAAAACGATTAAGCGCCTGGTTTCGAAGATTTTTCATAAATTTAATATTATTCGTTATCCATGGACTGTATGGTCTTTTCCGACAATTTCTAACTCTTAATGGCGCATGATTGTCAAAAATATTGAGTATATTGTCAGTCAAAAAAGCAACCTTTTTATCAATATTCTCTATTTGATAAATTGAATCCCAAGGAGCACCCTCAAGATCAGCCTGAAATTGAGCCATGTTAATGCGATCCAGTGCTCTAAATTTGTACGAAGTATTGAGCGGCTCATCAGGTGCAAGGTTTAATTTTATATAGACAAGAAAATGATCCGAGATGTTAATATGTCGAATACCACTCTCCCGTACAATATTCGTATCGCAACAAACCAAGTCAATCAGGGAACAGCTCAAATGAGAAACCCTGGTTCGTTCAGAAATAACTTGACAAAGGTTAAAAGTTTACAAAATATTATTTAACTGTACAACGTGCAGAGCATCGCTGTCCATCATGTTTATGTTAAAATGTAATGCCTACGAAAAAAATAAAATAAAAATTATTTTTACGCTGTTTTTTTAAAACCGATTTAAGCATTACAGGAAATAACTAAATAGTTATTCAAACACTATAATAATAAGGCTATAAGGCTGTTTACCGGCAATACATGTACTAACTGGCTATTTCAGAAAATGACGAATTTTAGTGTTTGATGCCTACATGTATATTAACACGAAAGGTCTCAGAATGTTTTTCCCCTATCATAACTCTATTATCATGCCAAGTAAGATTTGCTATGTAAATTCTTATAAGTATATTAATTACCTATGAAAAAATAAGAAACTTATATTAGGTGGTTTCTTCGATAATTGATTTAGAAATCGCCCATTTATTTATCACTAACTGACTGACTCACTGACTCATCAAACTTATAGGGACCTTTCCGAGGAAGTAGAAACTTGACATTTGTTATGGAAGTAGGTTTTGTGGAATAAGTAAAGAAATAAATCTTAAATCCGAACATTTTTACTTGGAAGGAACTGAAACAGTTTGCAATCTGATTAAACCTGAGTTTATAGGGCCATAAATGCCTTACAATTTAAAATGCAGTCAGGATTTTTTAAAGTAAATTAAGAAAATTGCTTTATTTCATCTATAAGACTTCAAAAAAGACGCGATCTGAGAAAATTAAAATGAGCAAGTTTCGTATTTTAGATCATGGATCTTGCGAATATTTACACAATTGCAGAACTTTCGCATTAATTTGGACATCTGTTTACGCATCTGCAATAAATCTATGTGAAGTTTCATGCGGATCAGGACTTCGTACAAGTTGTTTTATAAGAAAGAAATTAGGTAAGGCAGGTGAGTGGCGCGTGCCGTCCACACGTGATCATTGACCAATAAGAGCGAAGATTCCGTTCGGTGACAAGTTCCGACTCCGCCGCGTTTGTTATTGTGTGTCATTTGTTTACGATAAATCAATCATTAAATGTTAAGTTTCGCTAACTTATAAACTCCATGATCATTTCGGTTATTAAGTGTTCCAAACGGCAATATTGCTTTTTATTAAATATAATGCTTCAATTTTTAACTTTTTCACTAAGTTATTCGAAACGTAATAAAATTATACTAAGTGACATAGAAAATGCAGAACAAGTAGGAATACTTAATTTTAAGCATACTTTTACAATTTTTAGGTCAACTAATAAGTAGAAAGTGATCAAAATTTGAACCTAAAATTTCGCAAAATAGCTGAGCCACCTTAATGTTAATATTGTGTAGAAGCTTTTCTGTTTGCTACACAATCGTTCAGTCGACGTAGCATGGATTGAATTTGGTTTCGTACAGCCTCCAATGTTTGTGGAGGGTGTGGTGACTTTTGCCACCTTTTTCCCAATATCCCATACATGTTCAATGGGGGAAAGCTCTGGAGAACGAGAAGGCTACTGAAGCAGATTTACACCCGATGCTTTTGAAAGTCTAAACTAACTCGTGTGACAAGAGGTCGTGCATTGTTCTGCTGAAAAAGTGGATTTTGCAATGTTTTTATAAAGGGAAGCAGATGTGGTTGGTAGATATAGCGCTGGGCAATCAAGCTCCCTTAAATAAACACTAAGTGTGACTTGTTGCCGTAAGCAATGACATATTATAACACCTACGCCACAGTGCAATGAATAGGCTTGACAAAATCTCATTACAGTAGCTTCAGTAAATCGCCCGATTATCGAAAATCCGGCTACACGTAACCCGATTATCCGATCCATCTTAACTCGGAAAGTTGAGTAAAATTAGCGCGTCTGTGAACTCTAGGTATGATAATGCAATGAAACAAAAGGAAACAAACATATTCAATACAGAAAAATTATTGTTTGGATTCTAATATGACAAAAAAAGCCTCTACAAAAAAAAAACACCTCGGATGCCTTCAAAATTTTATCAGCGAATACTTTTATTATAGCAAATATGTATACAAGTTTTTATCAAAATTCAAGAAACAATTCTGGGTGTTGCATTTTCTATGTCACTTAAGTATATTAAATAAATACTATTCTTGCTATTTTACTTCTGCACCCATGTAGTTTCTTGTAAAAAAAAAAACAAGATCCGCATTCGCATCTGAGATTGTGAGCGTTCAAAAATCTGCATACGCGGGTGAGAAAAAATCTGCATTCGCAACATCCTTGCTTCTGATCAGTAGAAAAACTTGCCTAGTGAAAAAAGAGTGAAAAAATATTATGGACAAAACTTGGTCTTATTTAAAATCTCATAACTCTAGAGGGCCGAGATTATTGAATGGAAACTTTATTTTACATATTTTACATACCTTTATTTTACATAAGTGTATGTATATTTAATTCCACGAAAGGTGGAATTAAATATACATTTTAGACATCCACAATATGTCAGTATTTAGGCATCAATTCTCGTGGACTGTACCAAGATAAAAAAAATAATTTACTTTTATTTTATTTGGAAGAACAATCCTTTTCTACCAAAAGGTCATTGACACTCTGTCTGTTCCGCCAAGAGTTGTAATTACCCAATTAAACTGTAATTACGAGTAAATTAAACAAGCAGACGTATAAATCCAAACCTAACCTATTGTTGTCGAGAGGTCGTAAGGAATGGCGTCCAGACAGTGCCATAACGGTGAATTGATGCTGTAAGCATTAGCTTTGTGTACTCCTTGATAACCGAGACAAAGCGATTATGCTAATTAAAACTCGTATAACTACTTAATTAATTTTTTTTGTTTGACTTAAATAAACTGATTTTTGCTTAAAAGAAGTTCTTATTTAAAACATTTTTTTATGGCGTATAAAGGCACACGATAGTGCGCCAGGCCAAGTTTCGGCTTGATGCACTCAGTATGTCTATTACACAAAATTTCATTTAAAGGTATGAGATTTGATATGTAAATTCACATAAGCATAGGTACTTTAATTTCCTGCGAGAAAAGTAAAAAAGTTTCGTCAATTCGATGTTGAGATATTTGATTTTGAAAATTGACTATTTTACTAATGACTGACTCACTCATTGACTCATAAAAAATATAAGGCACTTCTTGAGAAAGAAGAAACCTAAAATTTGGTTCGTGAGTAGGTTTTGGAATACAAGTTAAAAAAAAACTGAATATAAGAATAAAAACAACTGTATGTATTATTAAAAAAAAAGAATATTCCTAAATCAAGACAGATCAGTAAAAAACTTGCCAAGTCAAAAAAGAACTTGGTCCACTTTTATATTTTATTGCTTGAAAATGCCGAGTGTATTTGGTATGATAAATAAAATAAGATGGTGCTCAGCTATTCTATTGGTAAAATTCATTTTTTTAGACTTATTTAACTTTTAATAACTATGCTGTTGTTCCTAAACTTATGTCTTTTAAGACATACTCCCCATATTTAAGTTAAAAAACAGCTGGGGTTAGTCGCTGACCCCTTTGATATAGATTCCCAGGGGAACACAAATACGTTCTTAGTGCGATTGTTAAGAAAATAATTTAAAGTAAGCAAAAAATACGTAATTTTTTTTTTAATAGGACACCCTATTTATTGGTTTGTTTTTATAAGCAAAACGTTTAGTAAAACCCTGTTTTTAAGGGTCAGTGCTAAAGGAATAAAGACTTATGTTTGTAGCGTTTTAAAGAGATTCATTTTGTACTACTAACCAGATCCAGAAACCCGATATTTTCTGTTTGCACTAAGATCTATCGATGCAGTACTTTCAGTAGATAAACGCTATGTATGTTAGAAAATTAACTTTAATCAAATATATAAATATATCTAAAACTAAATAAGTTCTGGTTAGTTTTGGTTAGTGCGTGCCGAATTTGCTAAGCCCTAAAATATTATTTCTGAGACAATGTTGTCTTTCTAAGGATTTTTTTGCCAATAAAAATTGCAATTGTTATTAAAAAAAAAACAAAACAAAGAGAGCTATTTCTATTCTTAACGATAACTAAAAAACCATAAGAGCGTAAATTGCAAAAAAAAAATCCTTGGAGAGGAGGAAATTAAAAAAAAAGAAAATCCCGACTCTCGGAACTATTTATAATCTTAATTTAACGCTGAAAAAAAAAGCAACATAAATGTATTTGAAAATATGTCTAGTGCGGGCCTGGGCATAAAAAGGCAGTTTATTTTTTATTTACGCTTGTTTTTGTCGTGTTAATCACGCAGTTTGAGTCGCTTTTACCGGATATGTCCCTCATTTATGGAGACTGGTGTTAATCTGCAAACGTTGTTGCTTCAAGATTGTACGCGCGACGGTTTAAACATTCTAAACCGTTGTCAACTTAGCAAATTGTTAAAAGTTAACAACGGTTTAGAATGTTTAACAAAATGTTAGATTTTAACAGGTTGCCTACTAAAATCATTGAATTACAATGACAATGACGTTTTGTTAAATATTCTAAACTGCTAAGTACATTGCTAAATTTAACAACGCAATCATCATTCGGCCGTAAATGAATGTAAGTAAACTTATTTTTTAGTATTTTGGAAAAAATTATTTTAAGAAGTTGTTTATTTTAATGAGTTCTATATACAGTTAAAAAAAAGCGTTAACTTAGGAATCAACCCGTATACATGCTTAACAAAAACACGCTTTGAAAGTTAGAAGAATAAAAGAAAAAATTTTAATGCTTTGTTTATAATAAATTTATAACTTTGACAATATTACTCCAATTTTTCCTTTTTTGTCAAAGTTATACAATATTATAAAAAAGGATTATTTTTTTCTTTTCTTCTTTCCACCTTTTGATGTTAAAAACTATGTTTTAATGGTATTTTTTTTTTGTTGTGCACTGGTGTGTGATCGCCCAAGCAAGCTTACATAAGATCTAGGGGACTTCCATTTTGTAGTCCGTAAGAAAACTGGTGGCGCAAATACGAACTCACTATGTTTTACCCTGAGCTGCGGGTAGATTTACACGCACACCTACAGCTTGCTTTGGAGTGAAGCTAACCTGTGCACGGGTTCGTCAAATTTTATTTATTTATTTATTTATTTTTTGAACAATTGGTATGGCTCATCATAGTCACACCAATTTATATTATAAACACTACTTTAAAGAAAGTGCGTGGAAATTTTATGGCGTTATCTTTTTAAGAATATATGGGTTTAACGAGAGTTATTTAAACATTTCTTTTAACGTACAATGAGGACGAAAGTTCAAAACAATTTTGCTAATTGATAATTGTCTAATAAATTCTTTGATTTGTTCTAAATAATCAATTTTTTTTTAAATAATTTTTTAATTAATATTAAAGAAAAAACTATATAGTGTGATGTACTCGGTTTTGACTTCGAGCGCGAAACCAAAAATGTCGCGCGGAGGCCCATTGTCAGCGTTAAATTAACTTTAGAAATAATGGAAATAGAGTTCCAAGAGTCAAGACCTTTTTTTGAAAATTTCCCTCTCTTGGAGGATCTTTTGTCAATTTAAGCTATCTCTTATGGTTTTTGAGTCATCATCAAAAATCAAAATGGCTTTTTTTTTTTTCCTAATAACAATTACAATATTTATAGGCAGAAGAAAAAATCCTCAAAAAGACATTCTCAGATTGGTATTCCGCCTTGAATGAGCTATCGCTCATATTTTTTGAAGCTTTCTAACTATTTTTCGCAGAAAACACACTTCTCGACTAGATTAATATACATTTTCCTTTATTGCTGTTATGAAGGTGGTTTGCAGTAAAAAAAAAATTCAAAATCAAACTTTTAAAATGATCTTTAGCCAAACAAAATTATACATTTTTGACAGTTTATCAGCTTGACCATCCTCCAGAACGTGAGTAGGTCACTTGGTCGAAACTATTTTACCTTTGACGTCATAAACTCTGACCTTAAAATTTATGATCAGGCGTAGTCATTATGCCAAGCATATTCAGCGAGTTAAATTCGCCTTAATTAACAACATCCAAACGAAAGCACAATCCATAAAAACTTACTTGTGTTGATTCGATTCCAGAGTCGGTATGATGGATGAGGTCGAGACACGTCGAGTGCTGTGAAACATTGTCGTCGGCACACTCGGGAAACACGAAACTTTGTCCGTCTGCTTCGCCTCGGGGGGAGTCGGAACTTGGCCATACCTGCGATAAATTATCGTTAATAAATTGTCATATATGAGCGCATAAATCTCTTGGTTTGCTGGACAAAAAATTCACAAATTGCACGAAATGATAGAAATAACTTACAAACTTTTATATAATATAAGCAATTTATAACTTGTGGGATGCTTTGTAAAATTTGTCTATATAAGGTTTTTCATACATTTTAAAGCACTAAAAAAGTAATTTATTTGAGAGTGCATTTATGTTACACCTTAGGGGTCGGGCGAAAGGTCGCGGAGAGTGGGAGGAGACTAACAAACTCCCACTACCACAATTTTCGTTTAGCAGCGTTAACAATATTAAATTTTATTTAGGTTCTTCCAAATTCGGGGTATCGATGAGATGTTGTTTCCGATTGCAAGCCTACAGGAGATAACGTTTTTCGGTAACTATTTTTCACTTAAATGACATAAATTATACACCGTTTTAGAGGTAAGGAAACAATCTATGTCTCTGCTGTAACGGATTTTAAAATATGAGTCGAGTTATACTTCAAGTCCAAAATTTCTGTCAATGACGTATCGCTCGCTTTTAGAGTGCCCCGGGTTGTGTGGGGTCAGGGGAATCAATTCCAGTGGCGGCGTATGCATTTTAGAAAATAAATGATAAAATTTCGTCAAAACATGAAAATATTTTTTACAAGCAAAAGTTATTTTCTCACATTTTCATCAACCCTTTAAATTAGTAACAAGCCTATATTATTTTGGTATTATTTGGATTAATAAAAAATGTAATTTTTTTGCTTAATTTTGCATACCTCCTATTTTGAGGTCATAGAACACAAATTTGAGTTTTTTTGGCGAGTTTTCCACGTTTTTCCAAAAAAAAAACCATTTTTTACTTTAATTTTACCTTCTCTAATTTTATTCTGCTACATGAAAAAAATAATAAAATTTTAGTCTTAACATAAATTAAAAAAGATGTAAAAGCAGAACGATAGACAATCCAAGTTACACCGACTTGCCAATTCACCACCGATCTTGCAATCTCAATATTAAATACGATATTCACACGCATTGCTTCATCAAAAATATCCACTGTATAAGGAACACGAAAGCTCTGAGATCATCAGCATTCAATTATTATTATTTTTTAATTACTATAAGAGGCAGCCAAAAAACCAGCCTCTGATTCATGTTTAACAATCGAAAAGTAAAAACTGTGCAAAAAAAAATAGCGAAAAAATCGCATTTTCCAGTATCCGAATAATTACTAATATTGATTTTTTTGCCTTTTAAAACTCTGAATACCGTACGCGAATTAACTTTTGTTAAAGTTGCACATATCTCTGCAGCATCCAAAGTGGTTAGTTCTGGATTTCGTTCCCGAATCCCATGGTAAACATTTTTAACCATTATTCGTTCTTTTAACGTTAACTGAGTTTTTATAGGCGGATAACTAGTTAAAGGTTGGTTAATATTCATAGTTTACAGAATTAGAAGCACTTAACAACACTAAATCTTTATATACAATTATATACACTAAATAAGATAAACTATTATAAAATTGGCACAAAACAATATCTATATACTACAATTATTAGCAATTTATAATATTTAGAAAATACCCTGTATAGCAATTAAAATTTATTTTTTTATAGTTTATTTTGATTTCTGGGAATATCAACTTAAAAGAAAAATTATTTGGCTTTTCTCCAGAATAAAGATTTGTATATATTATTTTTAAATTATATTTTTTTTTAGAGATTATTATGGAATAGTCTGCTCCCGCTATAATAGTAACAAAAATATGAAAAGACATAAAAATGTTTAATTCTTTATAAAATTGAATTGTTTTAAGTACTATAATAAAATAATTATTTTTATGAATTATATAAAAATGGAAAATAAACTTACTTAAACATTGGCAACCCGTTATAAGATACATATTTTTTCAAATTTATTGGTTATTGACGGACGGATTTAACACATAAATTATTTGATTATATTACTTAAAACAGAAAAAAACTAAAAAATTGTGTTTTGTTATGACATAATAATAACACAATAACCAATAAATTTGAAATAACATATGTATCTTATAACAGGTTGTAATGTTTTCAAATAAGTTTATTTTCATTTTATATAATTTCATAAAAATAATTATTTTTATTATAGTACTTAAAACAATTCAATTTTATAAAGAATTAAACATTTTATATATTTATTTACTATTAGGCAGGGCAACATAGACTATCCATAATAATCTCTAAAAAGTATAATTTAAAAATAAAAACAAATCTTATTCTGGAAAAAGAAAATAATTTTTCTTTTAAATTAAAATTTAAACTTACAAAATCTGTCCATAATCAATCATAACTAAATAAAATCATCGATCAGCACGGAAACCCTGTCGATACGCTTATTTTCAAGTCTCTTCAAGTTGTAAACTAAGGAATGTGTGTTGCCACTTTTATTGTCTTCCCGATAACAATGATTTCAATACATATTGGCGTGCTATTTTAAGTGCGATCGCTGGCTGGTGATTTATTTTCGCGAATTATGACAACGTGGCGATGAAACTTTTGGCCGGTTCACTGTTATTTGAGCGGATAAGTATATCATAGGCTTAAAAATCATTTACTAGTGTTAGATTTTTATTCAGCCGCTTCGTCGGTTGGGTGGTCGGTATTAAATGAGTCACTGACAGAAATTTTTGGCTTTAGGTATAGGAGAAAATAGTATCTAAACATAACAGATTTTAGGGTGACTTTCACTCAAGGAAATATTAAAAATTAAATCCAAATTTAAGAACCTATTACAGCAGAAGGCTAAATTTAAGTGTTGGCTTTCATATAGTTTTTGAAAATTATCGATAACTGATTGAAGTTTTTAAGGTCATAATTGTTTTAGAAATTAAAATGCAGGAGAATTTTATTGAACGTATGTTAAATAAGCGCCAAGTTTCTATCCAATTACCTCGGTAGCTTTTTTACTGATCTTTTGGTAGGTATTAACAAAAAATACTGCTTTTATTAATAAAAAAGAACATTCAATAATACAAGCAACTCTGTAAAAAAATTGCCAAGTCAAATGGAACTTGGTCAAATTTTGAATCTTAGTACTTAAAGAGGCCAATATTTTTAAGATCCTGAGTGTCTTCGGTAAAATAATATTAAAATAGAGAAGCAAACTGTCCAAGACTTTATTCAAAAACGCGACAGCAACGCATAGCCTCGTGGCAATACACTTTCATTATTTTAAATTTCACCTACGCCGAAGGGCACAAAACTAGAAGATATTTTTTTTTTTTTTTTTTAAAAAAAAAAAAAAAAAAAATATATATATATATATATATATATATATATATATATATATATATATATATATATATATATATATATATATATATATATATATATATATATATATATATATATATATATATATATATATATATATATATATATATATATATAATATATATATATATATATATATATATATATATGACCGAGTGACGATAGTATTGTTAAAGTTAGCAATATACTTAACAATGTGTTAAATTTAACAAAGAGTGAAAAATAAAAAAAAACTTGACAACGAAGCAGATTTTAAAGCAACCGGATGACAATAGATAATTTATTTTGGAATTTTGCTTTAAAAATCAATTGAATATACAGTATGTCCACGGAAAAGGTGTTGAAAAGAAAAAACTTTTTTATTCTTGATTTTATCGAAAAAAGCTACTCTTGATAAAAAAATATACTCCTTCTTAGAGTAAGATTGGAATAGAAACATTTGACATATTTTATACGCGGTGTTCAGAAAATTGAAAAAACTTAAAATGGTACAAGAGTACAGTGCATTTATTTGTGAAAATATGGAAATAAGTTACTAGGAAAAGTTGTTCAAAATTAAAAGGTAGTCTCTAATACCAATTTTCAAAAAAATCGGCCTACTTTTATTTATTTGTGATTAAATTAATTAATACCAATTTAAATTTTTAATATTAATTTTATCAAATTTTTTGCTGTTAAGTAAGCTGACGTTTCTGCGGCTAATAAATTATAAAAGCGAAATGTCAATACAGCTTGTCACTATCAACGCCTACTAGTACAATAAAAAGTTGTTAATTTGGAATTAGATAATATTAAAATAATTTTTATCACAAATTAATAAAAGTAGGCCGATTTTTTTGAAAAATGATATTAGGAACTATCTTTTACTTTTGAACAACTTTTTCTAGTAACTTATTTCCATATCTTCTCAAATAAATGCACTTGACTCTTGAACCATTTAAAGTTTTTTCAATTTTCTGAATACCGCGTATAAAATTTGTTAAATGTTTTTATCCCAATCTTACTCTAAGAAGTAGCAAATTTTTTTAAGAGTAGCGTTTTTTGATAAAATAAAAAATAAAGAAGTTTTTTACTATTCAACACCTTTTCCGTGGACGTACTGGTGTGTCCACGGAAAAGGTGTTGAATAGGAAAAACTTCTTTATTTTTAATTTTATCGAAAAAAGTTACTTGTAATAAAAATGTTTGCTGCTTCTTAGAGTAAGATTTGGGATAGAAACATTTAACATATTTTATACGCGGTGTTCAGAAAATTGAAAAACTTAAAATGTAAAGAGTAAAGTCATTTATTGCAAAGATATGGAAATAAGTTACTAAAAAAGTTGTTCAAACGTAAAAGGTAGTCTCTAATACCAATTTTCGAAAAAATCGGCACACTTTTATTTATTTGTGATTAAAATTTTATTATCAATTAACTAATTCTAAATTTTTGTACTAGTAGGCGTTGATAGTGACAAGCTTTATTGATAATTTGCTTTTATAATTCATTAGCCGCAGTATTGTCAGCTTTAAATGCTTACTTAACAACAAAAAATTTGATAATAAATTGATATTAAAAATTTAAATCGATATTAAAATAATTTTAATCACAAAAAATAAATGTAGGCCGATTTTTTCAAATATTGGTATTAGAGATATTTTAATTTTGAACAACTTTTCCTAGTAACTTATTTCCATATCTTCTCAAATAAATGCACTTTACTCTTGTACCATTTTAGGTTTTTTCAATTTTCTGAACACCGCGTATAAAATATGTTAAATGTTTCCATCCCAATCTTACTTTTAGAAGTAGCAAAATTTTTTATCAAGAGTAGCTTTTTTCGATAAAATCAAAAATAAAAAAGTTTTTTCTCTTCGACACCTTTTCCGTGGACATACTGTATTTTAAAAAATAATGACCTTGCACAAAATATGAAAAAATAAGTTTGGCAATCTAAGAACGTCATATTATGTCATATAAATTAACAGTATGATAGATAGGTCAAATGAACAATACTGCAGAACTTCTTTAAATTTGGTTTTTTAACAGGTTTTTTAATATAAATCATGCTTATAACATTTTATTGATAAATTCAATAGCCACTTCTTTGATTTTTACTTTTAATAAAATTGGACGTTTTTTACTTTTAACAGAACAAGTAATACTTATATTAAAGAATCTTTTCTTCAACATTTTTCCACTCTAGTACTTACGACATTTATACTTTTTATTAGAAACGTAGTAACAAATGTTGATCTAACATCCTGATTTCTTAAAATCTAATGAGTTGACATTTTTACTTGAACCTGAGATAAAATGTTTCTTCAACATTTGGTATTACCTCTAGAAGAGACAGAATCCAAAAAAAATATGCCGACTACTCAACACGTAGAGCAGGAGAGAAATTTTGTGCTCTTATTTTTCTCTCTTACGTACATTGTTTGACTAACAAGTTTCAAGACCGCCTCTAGCAGTATATGCTCGAAAGTTGCGATGGATAATCTGAGTAGCTTTCTAGTGATAAAAAATTCCGCGGCTTAGAGCATGGTCTGCTCCAAAAAGTTTAACAACAAAAAATAGTAATTAAAGTGGTGCATGGAACTTTTTATCACAGAAATATGTGAAAACGCTCTTGAGCTACTACAAACCCTATAAATGCTTAATTAGAAACTTACTTTAGCGTGCGTGTAAAAATGATTTTATGTTTATGAGCTGTTTCTGAAAACTAATAAATCTTTTCAATGCGATGCAAAATTCTTAGATTAAATTTTACACCCTGGACTGTGTTTAACTTGGATTTCGAACAAGGCATTGGGGCGAATCGAAAATATACCACAGCGAGTCTCTAACAGTTTTTTTTGTACCGCATGTTATAACTATGGACATGCGTTAACCTAAGAAACAAGAAGCTTTTTCTAGGTTAATTTCGTTAATTTATACATACAGGATGACAATTTAAAAACTTGAAATGACGATATTTTAGGAACGAAAAAATTAATCAAAAAACCCTTAAAACAGTTTCTATAAAACTAAGGGGGAACAAAAACAAGCATATTATCCCACCCTTATCAGCAACCCCTTGGACAGGGTGAGATAGACCCCTAGAATCTTAAATAGAAAGGGGGGTCGAGTGATACATCATTTTAAAGCTCTTGGAAAATGCTTTCCAATGATACCATAGAAAGCTACATTTCAGAAAATTCTTCTCTGTTTATCAAGGAAAACAATAAATAAAACAAAATTTGGAAATTGTTTATTATTATTTAATTAAATGTTCAAAATGATTTCCGTTGTTTTGAAGACAATAATAAAGCCTATTTTCAAACTCTTACGTACATTTACAAATGTTTCCAATAGCACGGCATTCCTGAAATATTCTATTTCTGGAGTTGCTCTAGTGACTCAGGTTGCGTTTATAAACCACAGATTTTAGGTGACCCCACAAAAAGAAGTCAAGAGGTGTTAGGTCCGGGGATCTAGGTGGCCATTCAACAGGACCTCTTCTTCCAATCCACTGGTTAGGATAATGATCATCCAACCATTGCCTAACGGGAACTACATTATGAGGAGGTGCTCCATCGTGTTGGAAATGTAGTAAGCGTTCTAATAAAGATAAATTTCCGTGTATGTCCATCTGATTTTCTAATTCTCCCCTATTAGTGGTTCGATAGACCTCTGTAGCATTTCAGCATACATGTCCCCATTTAAATTTCCTGGTATAAATATTGGGCCGATAATTTTCTGGGGGTACTGGGTATGCCCTTCTCTAAATACATGTGGGTTCTCGTTATCCCAGTAACGACATTTTTGCTTATTAACATGCCCATTTAAATAAAAGGTACACTCATCACTGAAACAAATATTTTTAACTAGTTGAGGTTCTGCCATAATTCTATCTGTCATTATTTCACAAAACTGGATTCTTCTGTCCGGGTCGTCATCACTAAGTTCTTGCAGTATCTGCAGTTTATAGGATAAAACTTTTGAAATGTAAGTACCTTTCTTATTGATTCACGAGATAATCCAGTTGCTACAGCCGCTTGACGAGTTGATAGCGTTAATTCATTGCAAATGACCCAGAATTTCAATTTGCCTGTTCTTGACTAGTCTCGGTTGATTTCTCTTTTTATTCGCGACAGAACCAGGTTCTTCAAATTTGGCTACTAATTGGCGAACATACTCCGGGCTTACATTTTGGCCTGGATGCCTTTCGTTAAAACGTTGAGCTGTCCTTAAAACATTTATCCTGGGAACCATAAATGAAAATAATGTCTACACGTTCAGCTGTGCTGTACACCATTGTTAAAGATAAGAAGTGCCTTCTTTTCGTTTAAACTGAACCGAAAGTCAACTGTTTTTAAAATAATACTACTAGTACAAGTTACTTTTAAAGTAAATTTTGTTATAATAAAATGCAATTTATAAACAACCCGTTTTTTCGGCAAAAAATCATAGCAACTAAACCAATTTAAAATACCTGTGGCCTTGACATGTTTGGAATTGTTAAGAGACATGCCAGTATATCAGTAGTAATCATTTTGTATAATTTAATTAAATAATAATAAACAATTTCAAAATTTTGTTTTATTTATTGTTTTCCTTGATAAACAGAGAAGAATTTTCTGAAATGTAACTTTCTATGGTATCATTGGAAAGCATTTTCCAAGAGGTCAAGTGATACATCAAAATGATGTATCACTCGACCCCCCTTTCTATTTAAGATTCTAGGAGTCTATCTCACCCTGTCCTAGGGGTTGCTGATAAGGGTGGGATAATATGCTTGTTTTTGTTCCCCCTTAGTTTTATAGAAACTGTTTTAAGGGGTTTTTCATTCATTTTTTCGTTCCTAAAATATCGCCATTTCAAGTTTTTAAATTGTCATCCTGTATTTAAATACACAAATAAATATAAAATTATTTTATTTTGTTTGTTTAAAAAAAAAATGATGAATAATAAACAGCAGTAAGTAATAAAATTCTTGTAAATTAATAGTTTTACTAATATTTTATTAAATTTAAACAGCAATTTTCTGGGAAAATAAAGCAAATATTTTGTCCACTTTAGATGTAATACTACCTAAATTTATCAATAAACTGTAATAAGCATGAGTTATATTAAAAAACCTGTTAAAAACCCACATTTATAGAAGTTCAAGAGAAAGAAGTATTGGTCACTTAAGCTATCAATCGTTCAGCTTGTTTTTGAAGAAAATATATAAAATGACTCTTGTTGGAGTGTCAAACCAATTTTTTTCATACTCTGTGCAAGGTATTTTTTTATTGTTTAATTGATTTTAAGCGCAAAATTTTAAATTAAAGATTTTTCATTTTTACCTTTTGTTAAAGTTAACACATTGTTAAGTCCATTTCTAACTTTTACAACGCGATTGTCAGTCGGATCGGTCAAATAGTCTGTTCTAAAATAAAAAACAGGCAAATAGACGCAAAAGTGATCTTAGAAGGGTTCCGCACACCTAATATTTATTTATGTGAAAACTTATAAATTATAGTAATGAAACTATAAAAGAAACTATTAAAAAATTAAAGTATTTAAAGGATTTTAATTAAACTCTATACTCTAAAGAAAGTAATATTTTACCATTAAAACTTGGGCGCTACACTTTTGTAATTCAACTGCGACAACATTTACTTTTTAATAAATTTTTAACAAACTTTTTGCAGTGTTTGCGGTGTACTAAAATAAAAACTAACAATATTTACTCTAAACAAACGACAGTAATATATCTAAAAAGTTAAAACTTTGTTTATCAGTCTGCTCTCGAGGGTCCTATAACGGGGTCGAAAACTCTGGTACACACCTAGTTATATAGTTTTAAATTGGATTAAAAGAGAGGTAAATATTTTATAAAATAATATAAAAAACAACAAGCAAACCTACAGGGAATATAATTACAAAAATAAATACAAAGTGGCATAGAAAATGCAACACCCAGAATTATTTATTGAATTTTGATAAAAACTTGTAAACATATTTTCTATCATGAAAGTATACGCTAATAACATTTTAAAAGCATCATATCAGGTTCCGAAAAATATGAACATGTTTAGTATTCAGTGATTTTTTTGTTTTGGATTTGGTTAATTCTGTTGTTATGTAGGGTTTTGGGATATTAATTAACACGATCACTGTTTTGAAGAAATTAATAAACTTTTAAATACATCGAACTGAACTTAAACAACGCTTTTTATTTAACATGACAGAACAGTCTCTTACCAACTTATAACATTAAAATAACTAACTTTCAGCAGCAGAACATCGCATTGTTGCCAATGCTAACAATAAAATAATTTTATTGCCAGGCAGGTTTTCTCAGTTTAACATATTTCATATGTTATATTTCTGTTTCATTGCATTATTATGTCTAAAGTTTGCAGACGAGTTAATTTCATTCAATTTTCCAAGTTTAAGAGGGGTCGGATAATCGGGTTACGTGGAGCCAGATTTTATTTTAGAGAAATCGCTAATTAGGTGAATCAGAACGAGGCTATTGTAATGAAATATCAAGGGAGGGTCCAAGTAGGCCGAAATCGAAGCGTTAGAGGTTTAGGCGCCAAGGACAAACTACAGAGCGACAAGATCCTTATTTAAGGCAACTAGCACTTAGTGATCAATTTTTCACAACAAAAGCACTTGCGAACCAGTGGTTTAACGCTGTCGGAAGGGCAATAAAAATGAGGACAGTTTATCGCCCAATAAGGTCTTCTGGAGTATTTTCATACCGTCCCCATCTTGTACTACCTCTGACCTCACAGCATCGTCGGCAACGATTGGTATACAGTAGAGTGAGACTTGAATCAAACACGGAATGGAACTCAGTCGTGTTCAGCGATGAGTCCAGATTCTGTATAGGCACACATGATGACCGTGCAAGAGTAAGGAGGAGACGTGGTGAAAGATAGAACGTCCTATTTTCCATCTGACGGTATATTTATCGCACTGAAGATGTTATGGTATGGGGTGCCATTGCTTACGGCAGCAGGTCACGATTAGTATTCATTCGAGGTAGCATGACTGCCCAGCGCTATATCCCCGAAGTTTTACAACCCTATTAACTTCTCTTTTTGAAAACATTGCAAGTTCCACTTTTTCAGCAGGACAATGTACGTCCTCATGACACACGTGTAAGTTTGAATTTTTTAGAAGCGTCCGGTGTAAATCTGCTTCAGTGGCTTCCTCGATATCCAAACCTTTCTTGCATCGAATATTTATGGAATATGATAGGAAAAAGGTTACAAAAGTCACCGTATCCTCCACAAACATTGGGGCTCTACGAAACCAAATTCAGATGGTCTTGAAGAAGACATCAATCACCTAATCCAGGGGTCCCCAAACTACGACCCGAGGGCCACATCCGGCCCGCGGATAGATTTTGTCCGGCCCGCGGAGAGCTAGCATACTTGAAAACTCCTATAAGAGAACAAATAATTTTTATAGCAAATTAAATTTAGTTTACTGAAGTATTCTAATTTTATGTTGAATAATTATTAATATGACATCTACATTGATATGGTCATGGGCTAACTCCGCTAACTCATAACATTCTTGTAGGCTTATTGTTATTGTTTTTGTGATAAGTTGGATAAAGAAACACAGAATTGTAATGAGTTAAGACATGTATAATATGCAGAAAATTTAACTTCAGTATATAATAACTAACACATTATTGAAATGAATCCAACTAACATTTTATACATTTTAAATAATCGCATAACTTATAACAAACATAATGACATATGAAATACTAATGAGATTTATGTAATTGAGATTTTCCACTGACAATAGTTTGTAGTTGTGGACTAATTTTACTTGTACCAATTATTAAAAGAGATTTAAGATGTTCATCAGTTAATTTCGATTTGTAAACATTTTTTGTGTACTTCATTTTGGAGAAGGTTTTCTCACACAAATAAGTAGTACCAAAAACAGAAAAGAGACCACGAGCAAATTTATGCAAATTATCAAATTGTGTCAGTGGAAGACTCTTATAAAATTCCAACAAAGATGAGTTTTGATATTTGTTCTTAATTATATCACTGCATTGTAGATCAATCATTTCCATTTGAAGTTTTCAATGTCAGTATCAAAAGGATTCTGAAAAATCTTAATTTGATTCGCAATGGCATCAAAGTCCGAGAAACGAGTATCAAAATTTATCTTCAAAGCACTCAAAGTTTCGATTGCAAAATCGATAGAAACTCAGTCTCAGTAGTGTGGCTGAATATTTCACATGTTTTAAAATGTGAAAAACATTTACTTCGTAGTTTTGATTGAAACAGTCTCAATTTCTTCCGGAATGATTTGATATTAGTGTATAAATCAGGAAGATGCTGGTTTTCTCCTTGCAATCCAAATTCAGTTCGTTCACATGTTTTGTCAAATCAACATAGAATGCTAACTTCCACAGCCATGCGTTGTTTTGTAATTCAGTAAAGGGCGATGCTTTTCTATTCAAAAAAATTTCGATCACTGCTCGAAGTTCAAAAAAGCGCTGAAGGACTTTCCCACAACTAAGCCAGCGTACGGCAGTATGATAAGGTAAGTCAGTTTCTCCAATCTCTTCAATAAATTGTCGGAATTGTCGGTGATTCAGCCCAAAAGATCTGATAAAATTAACAGTTGATATGACTGGTTTCAGAACGTCAGACATATCCAAACATTTTCCGCACAAAGACTGTTGATGAAAGATACAATGTAAGACTAATGGTTTTGAACCACCGTCATTTTCTACAGCCTTTGACACAAGAGCGACCACTCCTTTATCTCTCCCACTCAAGTTGTAATACATTTCAAGTTTTTCCATCGAAGGTTCTTTTGATTAATGGCCATTTCAACTCCTTTAAAAATATCTGTACCAGTAGTTGTGCCATGAATACTATACATATCAAGAAGTTCTTCGTACACTTTATAGCTTTTATCTACTCCTCGAATATAAATAAAAACCTGAGCAGTATCTGACACATCCGTTGACTCATCCAAGGCCAAAGAAAACCACTCAAAATGTCCATTTTTGTCGAACAGTTGAGAGGATATATTTTCAGCGATGTTTTCTACCCTTCGAGCCACAGTGTTTGCTGACACACTAACAGTTTTTAATAAATTTACCTTTTCAGGGCACATTTCTTCGGCTACTGCAATTATGCATTCTTTGATCATTTCTACATCGGTGAATGGTTTTCTACGTTTTGCAATTTCAAGAGCCACACGAAAGCTGGCACGAGTTGCAGCCTCTTGTTCAGTTTTGAGTTTTGTAAATGAAGATTGCTGCGATTTCAATCCGCGCTGCATAGCTTCGAATTTTTCTGTCCGCGAACTTCCTGTATATTTTGAGTAATTTTGAAAATGTTTTGTTTCATAATGACGATTAATGTTATATTCTTTGAGAACGGTTATGCTTTCATTGCAAATCAAACATAGCGCCTTGTTACTGGACTCAATTACGAAATACTGAATGTTTCACGGATCTTTGAATTTTCTGCATTCACTATCAATTTTTCGCTTCTTTTCCATACTACTAATTCACACACAAAAGCAACAATTCAAATCAAAATACTGTTATAAAGATGTCTTAAACTTAAACACGTACAAACACGTTTTAAGGAGGTATGCAATATTTTATTTAACAGTGTCATAGGAACTGACTTGTGGTTGCGCCACTAGCCTTCTTATATATTCCAATTACTGCCATCTAGAAGTGAGTGGAAGACACCAGAACTTTCTCGAACCAACGAGATTATTCTGTACGTGCTATTAGCGCCATCTGTTAGCGATAGAAGGTACTACCTATTTCCGCTTGTGTCCACCAGATGTCGTGTCACGTTACTCCTCATGGCTCGTACCACAGCTATCTAAAACTAAAAGAGCTATGAAGTAGCAGATCTGGCAACACAGCATACTAGGCCTGCAAAACACGTGCGCTTCGTCGGCCTTGTTGGTTTCTTTGAATGCAGTTTGAAAAGTAAACGCAAACGATTGATACGCAAAAAATAATTTGTGTGTTTTAAAAGTAAAAATAGCAGCCTATGGTTTTAAATTAAGGACTAATTAAAGTAGTGTAGTATTGCATATTGCATTAGTGAACTAAGAATCGTTGTTTTTTCGTTTAAATGTTACATTGTATGTATGTATATTTCCGGGAATGTAAAACAAATTACCACAGCGTTATTAAAACAGAGGGACATCAAACAACATTTATTTTTCCTAAAGACGATGAACATAAAAGGTCTGGTTGGTGGTATTCACAGAGCAAATTTTTCGGTGACTAATTCCTCAGTGGTGTGTTGGAAACAATTTGATAATAGTGACATTTTGAGAACTGAAACAGATATAGATAAAAGTGAAAAAATTCCGGAGTTTCCTTTGACGTGCCCTAAATTATAGCATGGTGCAATACCAAGGCTTTATAAGAACCAACCGAAATGTTTATCAAATCCTAAAAGTGCCCCAAAAGAAACCCTGAAGAAAGAAGGAAAGTCCTCGTAGAAACTTACGAACAAGAACATGGGATTGAAAGCTTTCTTCAAAACGACCTTATTACTGATTTTAGTAGTTTTAAAGCGGAAATTGACAAAAAAATCAACCTAAAAAATTGGAGATATGCAGTGTTTGGCTCTTGTGTCAAAAATGTATAGTTGTATATCGATCATTGCTTGTGTTTATATATATATTTACTTAACCAAAATTTATTAACATCCCTAACTATTGCAAGCCTTCTAAGTGGACATTTTTATATTTCCTTTAAATACTAGTGTAAGTGCGGTACAAGAAACTATATCGAAAAGTTGCCCTTATTTTAAGCAATATTTTTTTAAGTAATTATACCAAAAATATAAACAATTCCGTTTCATTACAAACTCAGTTAAATACTTTATCGAACTCGCCTAAAAAAGATGTAAAAAAAGAAAGCTTTCCACTTTGACGGGATAAGTGTATTAACGAAACTTTTAATGTGATAACTATATTTACGAACAAGGTTACCAAATATATTTATAAATAATAAGTTTATTTTGATTGAAGTTATATTACATTGATAAGTGTGTAAATGCAACAAAAACAATATTAGCTTCAAGCAATATCGTCAGGACTATATTAAGAAAATCATATAAATACCGATAAGTTCACCAAAAATATCATTATACATATTCTAAAAGTTATTTACATGTTTTAAGGTAGTGTAAAACTCGAACAATGAACCCAGTTTAGCATTTTTAAACTTGTCTTCCTTATTAAGTACAGATTGTTTTTTAATAATATTATTTTAGATATGTTGTTATCGGTTGATTTTAATTATCACAAAAATTACTGATTAATACATTTTTAGCTAAGTTTTAAAAGTTACATTAATTTATTTGCAAAAACAGTTAAACAGTATATGAATAAAGCCTTAAAAATTAATATTTTTTAAAGTCTAGCAATAATTTGAAAAAAAAAATAATAGGTTCCGAATATTCTAATATGGCCTAGATTTTCGGACACATTAGTGTTTTTTAGGGCCATATAGTATAGTATTTAAAATTATGTTTATTTTTAAAATAATACCTGTATTTTGTTTAAAATTTTATAAAAAATGTTTATTTAGTGCAATCTGCTTAGAACTCATTAAATTAAACCAGCCCAGGGCGCAGTGTTGTTTGCCACGTTGCCTTTCTTGCTTCATGGCTCTTTTGTTATAGAAGGCTGTGCTCGTACTCTACGACTAATCTAGAAATTACAGATAATGACAGGAAAATTAACAATATGCAGTGTTGCCGTTTTGCGGACTTTAGTCCGATTTGCAGCCTTTTTTAAACGTTGTGTACTTTTTCGGACTTTTTCGGAACAATGATAATATGGTTTTGGCCCTCGGAACTTACTGGACTAATCAGTATGGCCCTAAGGGTGGAAAGTTTGGAGACCCCTACTCTAGCTTAATAATGGTTTTATCAAGAAATATAAAAGTTTGTTTAAAATTAGTTTAACCCTTAAAACCAAATGTAAAAAGAGGGTAAAAGTTTTAAAACATTATTTTAACTTTAAAAGCCATAATTTTAAAGGCGTTTAAGGGCTTTTTTACACATAATAGGCTTGTATTAACATAAATTCAAATACATTTTGTCTTCGGTAATCACCCTAAAAAATAAATCATATTCTTAGATATAGTTTTGACGAGTTTACTAAAAAATATTACCTCCTGAATACAGATTTGGAAAGAGTACATCCCTCAAAATAGTTATTTTCCTAACATTAGTGCGACATTTTTTTTCCGCACCAGTATAAAAAATATTTCCGGCACCGAAATGTCAAAAACCATTAATTTGTATTATTTATGGTAAACTGGCTATACTAAATAAGTTTTGAAATAATTAGTTGCTATAGATGACAATTGCTTGTTTATTGTGAAAGTACCGTCTCTGTTGTGTCGTACGGCCGACTAGGTAGTTTTGTGCGTAAAAAGTAGATTTTCCACACTTGTTTTGAAAATAACTACTATCTTCTATACCCTTTGTGTTTGATTTTTACCGGTTTTGAAACTATGACTTAAAAGGAACACACCATTCTTGTTCTTTAATCTTCTATATTTCTTTAAAAAAATCTTTCCTATTATTAAAAATGTAATGCAATAGTCCTATAAATTACTCTCAAAAATATTTAGCCCACTTTAAAACTGAAGTAAAGAAAAAATATTTTACTGTCAGAAGAATTGTCCTTTTACAAAAAATGCTTATTAAAATAAAGACGTTTTCAGGACCTTTTATATTTATTGTTTTACTCTTCAGGCTGTTTGAAGTCAAAAATGAAATATTCTCATTATAACTAGCAACTAACAATTCCTCGAGGAGCCATTTATTACGAACTTGGTGTAAACTTGAGAAACGGCCCAGTTTAGGTTTCCGTACGGACGCAGACAGATGGGCCAACTTTTAATTTGATCATATTATTTCGAGGTGTTTATAGCACCAAAAACATTAAGTTTATTTCTGAAAGTTTTGTGTAATACCAATAATAATACCAGTAGCGGATTTACATAAGGGGCAATGTAGGAAATAAAGTTGATTTAAAAAGTGCATTTGTGTTAAAATCATCTTCATATTGAGTATATCTATCAAGTATAGACTCAATACTGGATGGCAAAGAAATTCTCCAGGGTGAGTCTTGAGGAGGTGCGTCTGATGCTTATAATTTCTACGAAAAACTTTATTTTTTATCTTGGGACAGTCCACGAAAGCTGATGTGTCTTAAGTGTGGTGACAGGGAGTTTGTTCACAGGGGACTTAAATTTTTGGAGATTGGGAGGAGAAGGAAAAACTTCTGCGGGCAGTAGGTTTCATAGTCTTGACACTCTAAGGATGAAGGAACGAAAAAAGCGGGACATTCGAGGCCTCTCTAACTGAACTGTAAAAGGATGCATAAAAGTTGCACTACGTTTTGCTCTGTTGAAAGCTGCTAGAAAGGAATTATACTGGCCAACTCCTCAAAGCAAAAGCCGTGAAAATACCTATAGAAGAGCGACAGATCCCCTACAGCTCGACGGTGGACAAGAAGAGGAAGCCTTTCTGTGAGCGTGGGATCATTAATAAGACGAACGGCTCTTCTTTAAATGAAGTTCAGAATGCTAAGTGTTGTAGGGGACGCCATTCCCCAGACATGAGAACAATATTCTAAAAAGGTTCTGATTTGGGATACATACAGAGTATACAGATTGGAAGAGGAGAAATTCCTTCTGGCTCGAAAGAGGAATCCAAGCTTTTTTAAAGCTGCCGTGGCTATGGATGTAATGTGTTTGTGCCAGTTGAGGTTATTCTCAAAAGCCTCGCCGATAAGATTAAACGGCTCTTTGTTCTGCAGAACTTGGCCGCTCATATGTAATGGATGAACATTGGCAGACTTTTTTAGCGACAGCGAACATGACTGTTTTCGAGGCATTAAAGCAAATAGAGTTTTTGGCGCCCCAATCTTAGATAAGTTTGAGGTCGTGTGAAAGAGATATCTGCATTGACCTGCGCCTATTTTCAAAATCAGAATAACATGGTGGCCTAAGAAATAAAAACTAAAGTGGAGGGTACTATCGCCAGCAAAACGATAAATTGGATTAATTCTGGAAGAGATAAGATCGTTAATATGTAGAAGAAACATCGTGGGTGCCAGCATTAAGCCCTGGGGCACCCCAGCATTAATTTGGTAGAAGCTGGAAGAATACCATCTACAGTAACTGATATACGTCGATTAGAAAGGAAACTGGAGAGCCAATAGCAAAGCTTAGGTGGAAGACTGTAAGAAGAAAGTTTGTTAAGAAGCCCATCATGCCAGACCCGATAGAAAGCTTTGGATATGTCAAGAGCAACGATCTGGGATTCACCAAGAAACTCCTGGATGTACCTGAAAGATCCCTGAATTTGCCCAAAATTTTTAAATCGTGTGAACTGGTTTAAATATTAAAAAAATTGACACCTTTTTTTAACAAATTTTTGACAATGATATCTTTCAAACAAATCAACCAATTTTGACATTGAATGATGTTTTCAAGTTATTTAGAAAAAAAAACATATTTTTTAAAATTTATTTTTGGGATCTGGCATCGTTTGAATAGTATAAAAAATCTAAGTTTGGTGAGCCCCTTTTAATACAAATGCTTAAAGTAAGGTTATTTGGTAGGCTTAAATTGAGGCACGAATCTAGGAGACTAATATATTCACAGCAACATCAAGTGCGCTCACCCCCACTCGCCTACGGCAGCCATGACGGTCGAGCGTAACCGGAAAAGTGGGACAATTTTTTTAAACATTGCTATAAAATTTCTTGCATACGTCGATAAAAAAGTTTCACCTATAGATAGATATAAAATTTCGGTATAAGGGCGGCATTTTCTTGAGTGCCCCGGGGCGGCGCTAAGGTTAAACCCGGTCCTGTATACCATACTTTAATTATTAGGTGTAAACATTTTCTAATGGACTTGCTTGCTTATTATTATGTAGTCTATCCTGTTAAATACACTAATTATCTTCTTACTAAAAAAATTGTAGTAAATATAAACCCTCCATCTTTCAAATTAGCTTTATAACATAAATATACATTTCTTTTGTTTACCATCATTTATCAGGAAAGAAAACCATGAAACTTTTATGAGAAGAATATCCATAATATACGTTAGAAAAACGTCGGAAAAACTTTTTATGTATGTACACATCGCATAATACCAATTTAATAAAATCGGATTATTTCTGCGTTGAAGAGCAACATTTTGTTTATGTGAAACAATTCAAAAGACGGAGGTTGTAGTTCTTGTTTAAGCCATGACATGGGTTTACGTAGGTATTATTTTTAGGGATTAAAATTTAAATAAGACGAATAGACAGAATAAGTGTTGTAAATGGAATTATTGGAAGTTTTCGGACGTGTCTTGGAAATATTTTAAATATTGAAAATTTTGGAAATACGAAAAAATATTAGGAATGCAATTTAAACCATCAAAACAAAGATTTTTAAATATTTTTTATACTTTTGTGCAGTAAAAACTTCACACAAGAAAAATAATTTCCGAAAAAGTATGTATATTATTACGACTACAAATAACAGTACCTGATCTGGGATTCACCGATTACTGCTTCTTGGCTATTGCTTGCTTTGGAAGAAGTTTAATTGCACTCCCAATAAGACAGCATTCTAGCAGAATACAATATTTAAGGTATGGATGATATCGAAGAATCAGAATAGAATAGACAAATTTTCGTAGAAAAATTGCGGGAAAAAGTTCCTAATTTTAGACCTGTTGATTTTGGATGACGGCATTTTTAACCAATATTAATTTTGATAATAAATATAATAATAATAAAACAGCCACGGCCAGACAAATATCAATTTTTATAACCTATTTCAGGCAAATCAACCTTTTTGTATTGGCCGGAATTTTTTTAGGCTAATTTGTATTATATTATTTTATGATTGTATTCTGCAAATTTTAAAGGTAAAATACCCAACAATAATATTTATGGCCAGGTTTAAATAGCATTAGTGGCTATAGGGGGATTATCTTCAAATTATATTTTTAGTTGTATCTTAAATCGATGAGAATAAAGGTATCGTGTTCGGAATCGAAAAGTGTTTAATTATGTCTCTAAAACGAAAAGGTTTGACTAAAAAAAAAATTCTATCGCGGAAAGTAAAAAGTACGCTTTGGGATCGCGAAAACTGGCTGAAAAGTTTGCGGTGGGAAAATTCCAAATAAATAATATCATCAGAATAAAGGTGAACTAAAACGAATGTTTGAAAAAGGTCTTGATTTAGAATAAAAGAGAAAATTCCCGAAGTCGAAAGGATTGGCAGTAGATTAAGTCTTCTACAATTGACTCTGCAAAGCAAGAGGTGAAAATGTTCCAGTATCTGGACCGTTAATTAAACAAAAAGCACTGGAGGTAGCAAGCAACTTATAACTGGATAATTTTGTAGCCTTGAATGGTAAACAACTGTTACCTGGAAATACAGACCACCCTTCTAAAATGCTAATCTAACAGCTCAAATTTACCGTGAAAGATTTCCACGACGACTTCATCCATTTAGGACAACCATAGTGCAAGCGTACCGAAGAGTGTTAAAACATAAAAATTTGTGTTCTTAAAATGGATACTCAGCCTTATTTTGCGGTAAGCATAATTATATTTTATTTACTTATAAAAACCAAACAATAATTTATTTCAAAATTAAATGCAAAATAACTTGCAAAAAGTAATTTTTATTATTTGTGTGTAAATTAACATCTCTTAAAAAAAGTGTAAATATATAAAACCTCGCAAAAAAATTTTCGACGTTTAACTCGCTGCGATAAAACGGGCGCGGTAATGCCAAATTTTTTAAACCTTGAAGGGCCATTTTTCAAAACAATTAACTGGAGTATTTGAAACCCAACTGCAGCCAGAAATTTTCTGCCCCCCCTTTTGGTTTTTGGCCGGAGGCGAGGTTGGGGGCCAGGCGAAATGTAACGGCAACTGGTGCTCTGGGCCCCCTAGGAAAACCAGAATAACGAGCAGTTCACAAACCCAATATTTGAGATGAGCAGTGAACAACCCAAAACGGATAAAAACACAGACCATAAAAACCCCCGTTTTCCGGGGGGGAGTAAAAGGGTTTACTGGGCGTCTCGGAATTTGGTTTTAACCGATGGATCCAAGACGGGCGGGGGCCGGCGCGGAAACATTTTGGGCCCCGGTTTAAGCTTATTTCCCCCTGGGGAAATATGCCCCTATTTTCCAGGCGGAAATATATGCCATTGAACTTTGTCTGCGAGAGAACTTGAGGAGGAGATATGGGCAGGGACATTACTATTTTATCTGGTAAAGCGGGCCCTAAAAACTTTGGCATCCCAACAAGTCAACTCAAGGTTGGTTTAAAACCCCCCCCCAAAAATTCCTAAACCTGGCTAACCAAACCGTTACACTTTCGTGGGGAGGAACGGGGGAATACAGGGCAATGAAAATGCAGACTTCCCCCGGGCCCGGCGAGGGGCCCCCAGCAAGTTTGTGGGTCCTAACCTATTTTTGGAATACCAAAAGCCCCGGGTTGTGGCTACACCCGGTGGATTCAAACACAACATCAATACTGGGAAACCCAAATTAAGGCAAAACAGTAAACAATTTGCTCAAATGAAAGATTTAAAAAAACTAATAAAATAAAAGGAATCAGATTGAAAGGACAGGGGAAAAACCGGCACCACCCCCAAAAAAGCATATCCCAAAAATGGGTCTATAAAAGAAGAACCCATTTGCAGATTTGGGGAAAAGGAAAGAAACCCTCACAACAAAAAACAAACCCCATGGTGGGCAAAAACCCCGGGGGGAGACCAGAAAAACAGAAAGGGTCAACACCTGTCTGGGGTCCCTTTTTTTAATGAAACAAATACAAAAGATACAAAAGCCCTGTAGGCTGAGTGTCGAGGCGGACAAAACCCCCCAATTAGTCTTTCTTTATCAATCAATCAATCAATCACCCATTTTCGTCTTTTGGGTTTTTTATCTCAAAATCGCCCATTAAACGTGAGCATCATACTTTTTTTCCTGTATGTACAAGTTAAAAACCTAACACTAAAAAACTCAATTTTAAATTATGTTTTTTAAACACATCGTTAACAGAATACTAATTATTAATGCTAGAAACTACCTAAATATTTATATTCTAGACACTCTGTGTTTACTGTCAGGACAATATCCCTTCCAGGGTCATTAAAAGAAAACTTTTTACAAATTAAATAAATTAAAAATCCAAATCAAAAACTTTTTTTCCTTGTTTTGTCCCAAAAAAAAAATTTTTCAAAATAGTCCTAAGGAACAAATTTAGGGGACTTCTTCGGTTGTTTCGGGGGTTTAAAAAATTGGGGTTCCCCGGGGTTTTTATTCCAATTTATACAAAAATTTAATAATAGGAAAATCTTTTACGAAAATTATAAGTTTAACAATCAAAATATAGAAAGCAGGAAAGACCATTTTCATAAAATACACTGGCGGCAAAAATTGGGTATTCCCATATCCAAATTAAATTTAGACAACTCTGAG
>JAHBCN010007597.1:0-42382 GCA_019359885.1 Listronotus oregonensis | reverse complement strand
GTTTTAAAACTTAACTTTGCAAAAGAGTTTGTCGAAAAAATTGAAAAGTCTGGAAGTAGTTGGAATAATTCTTTGAAGACAGGATGCAAGAAAAGTGCAAAATGGATGGCTTAAGCGTTTTCAAGACCCTATATATATTTTTAAACCGTTTACAAAATTTAAGCACTCAAAAACCATAACCAATAATTATATTACTCTTATAAATTTGTTTTTTACCACCCTTAACATACTAGTTGCCCTTTATTATTATTTCAAAGTTCAATACATTATTAATCTACGACTGTTTTGCTTTGTGAGTTCTTTGCCAAGACTACGTAAAAGACCAAAAAAATGGTCAAAAGAGGACCACTTAACAAATATTTTTGCCTTAAAATTTGTTCTTTGTGTTTTTATTTTTAGTTTTTAAAAAAAGATGAAGATATGCACTAAATTTATTCATAATCGGCATGTTTACAACATTTATTTGGTCATTAGTAAAAAGAGTTCTATGGCTCATAGATTTTTAATTTCTGCACAGTAATACTCTATTATACTTCAACACAATCAAGCAATTTTATTTTACTTACGGCCGAGTGACGATCGCGTTGTTAAATTTAGCAATAGACTTAGCAATTGTTAAAAGTTAACAACGGTTTAGAATGTTTAACAAAACGTCATTGTCGGTGTTATTCAATGATTTTAGTAGGTAGGTAGGTAGGTAGGTAGGTTTAAAGTGAGTGGGTATAACACCCTTCCAGCGCGACCGATCGGTCTAGTGTGGCTCACATCCTTTTATTTTCTTCCACCAGGTCCAGACTCCTAAAAATCTGATGATCCTGTTGGAGAGAGATCTTTCACCCCCCCCGGCAACAAGGTGTCATTGCCGAGGATTGCGAATTTTAAAGTGTGCAGTGCGGGGCACGAACACAGTAAATTATTTTAGTAGGCAACATGTTAAAATCTGACATTTTGTTAAACATTCTAAACCGTTGTTAACTTTTAACAATTGCTAAGTTAACAACGGTTTAGAATGTTTAACAAAATGCCAGATTTTGAAAATTCCTACTAAAATCATTGAATAACACTGACAATGACGTTTTGTTAAACATTCTAAACCGTGTTATCTTTTAACAATTGCTAAGTCCATTGCTAAATTTAAAACGCGATATCACTCTGCCATTAATCACATTACAAAAAACGTTTCTCAAAAAATCATCGTTAAATACAATAAACCTGTACTTATGTTCCTTAGAAGTATGGCATTATAGCTACTTAAATAGACCTGTTATTTCAGAACAACGTAGTAAGTACGTAACAAATCGTTTTTAAGAATAAAAATTTTACAAGACACTAATTAAAACATTATTTAAAAGACAATCAATCTAAAGATTTGGTTTCAAAATGTAAATAAATTTACGAAACTGCAGTTACATTATTTTTAATAAAAATTAAGTGATAGAAAACAAACTAACGTTTTTATTTTTCTATGTAAATCAAGTTTAAGTTTGTTATATGCTATAAATGTACTTATAAGTGACAAGGAAAAGTAAACACTTACTATTTAGAATCTTATTTGAAAAAATTTTTCAGGGGTATTAATTTTTAGTCCGTTAAAAAAGACTACAATTTTAGGCTCATCTTACTGACTTTTTTGGCTATTTATGGGGTTCAACTTTTTCAGAATTTGTTTCAAGATTTTATAAAAAAATATATACCTCAAAGCACAACTTGGTCGTTTTGATAGCTAAGTGACTTTAAAAATAAAGCGAATTGCAGGCTTACGTGAGGCAGATGTGTCAATTAAAAAACTGAGAAAAGTAAAAATCGATCTTAACGTACAATTTTGAGATGCTATCAGACATGGATCCCAAAAAGACCGAGGACATAGAGCTAGAGACATCAAACGTCGTAGGACAACAAGTATCAAAATCGCCGTCTAAGACTTTGGATCTTAGACATCGCTTTAGTTCAGATCAGGGGACTGTTAATCAGTGGCTTTAAGGCACGATAGGGTTGTTATGATATGTATATTTTTATCGCAGAATAAATAGTTTGAGTGATTTTCGTACCGTCCCCATTAAGTGTGAGTAACCCACACGTGTGGAGACAGACAGAAAAATTGTCGCGGAGTGCCTTTCGCGCCGATCGGTGACAGGTCCCAAGCCCGGAAAAAGAGGAGGAGGCACACAGGTACACAATACAACACCATCACGCTCACACACACACACACACACACACACACATACATTTAACACAATCCTAAGCCAAGGTGGAAGGCAACGCGGAAGGCTGAATGGTCACAAGGATATATGTGATCGCGAACGTTTCCCCGGGGCCAGCAGCACCCCTGTATCGCATGCCTTACCAGCCATGCGGGCTCTGGCTGGATGGACCGAAAACTTCCCTAGCTACTCGTGGGAACTATATGGGTAGCAATCAACCAAAAAACCAACCAGGCAAGGTCACAGGCAAAAAGTTAGCCACGACCAGCTACAAGGCAAACTCCATAGAGGAGATTGACAACCTGACAGATGAACAGGTCATTAAGGCCAATTGTCAGGAAGTTCTAGAGCTCGTGTGCGAGCCTTGATTCAAACAGGCAAAAGCCGCGCTGAGGCTAAACGTGCCGTGATTAAGGAAAACTTCATCGCACACGCAAAACGCATGGGTAAGGCAAAGGACTCGAAGGCCACTGAACAGGCCACAGCAGCCAGCCAAACCCAAAAAGGACAGATCCGAGGAAGTACTCCCCATAAAAGGCAATTCAAAAAGCCGAGAGGAGACAAGCCAACAAAACCGGCCACTATGACTAGCATGTCGTACAAGGCTGCAGCAAGCAGCGAGAAAGTTGCTATCGTCAGCGAAGGCTACCCAGAGGACCAGCTGACGACCGAAAGGATGGAAGAAGTCCAAGCCTCAATTTTGAACGCTTACGACAACATCCCAGATGGCCAGGTTGTAAGCTTTGAAAAATGCAACCACAGGCCGGAATGGCTAACAAAGACGGTGCCAACACTCAAGCCCTGGGAGGGAGCAGGGTTAAAGGCACTGACAGACAAGGACTTGCCAAAGCCAGTCCTGCACCGTTTTCATCCCGGATGAACGGGGGGAAAGAATGCCAGCTGAAAGAATCCTAAGAAGGATATCGGTAGGCAATAAAGGCCTAAACACAAACTTGTGGAAGTCCTGGGGAGCAGTCCCAAAGGACAAAGGCCAACTCTGGACCTTCTCCATGGACAAACAGTCCCTCGAAGGTCTGGAAAAACTGAACATGAGCCCATACTTCGGATTCGGAAAGCTCAAGTTCCGAAAAAGCAGGACAAAAAGTCCAACAAATTGCTGAAGACCCCGAGGCCAGCACATCAAAGGCCGGCCACACAAAGGACCGCTGAGGAACCCGAGGCCAGTACATCGAAGGCCGGGCCCATGCTTACCGGAGGGGAGGGAACAGGAGGTCGATACTGACGAGCCTTCTGCTCAAAGTGGCACCAGTCCGCTGAAAAGACATACAGTCTATCAGCAAATGGACACCGCCACGGAGGAGGAGGCCCTGTTGAGGAGTCGATCCCCAGCCCTCTTAGTTACAATGGATACCATAAAGGTGATCCAAGTGAACCTTCACCTTGCCTCAGCCGTGCTGTGTAGAAGGTTCCAAGAAGAAGGCCTGGATATCGCCCTTATACAGGAACCATGGCTAAACAACGGAGCCAGAGGACTCAATCCATCTGGAGGTAAGTTACTATATCATGATAACAACCCAAGAGCTTGTATTCTTTATAATAGTAATAACATCAGCTGTACACTAATCTCGGAGCTCTGCTCTAGGGACTTTGTTACAGTACAGGCAACCGCAACAACAGCAGAGGAAGGGACTAAGACCTGGGTAGTCTGCTGCGTCTATTTCCGGAGAAGAAAGGACCTGTCCACCATCCCTAATGGAGGACATCATAGGCCACTGCAGAGGAAGAAGACAACAAGTAATAGTTGGAGGTGACGTCAACGCCCACAACACAATCTGGGGAAGCACCAATACAAACAGTAGAGGTGAGTCCTTGCATGAATTTATTATAAGTGAAGGGTTAGACATAGCTAACATAGGCATAGAACCCATTTTTGTGATATCAACCAGGCGTGAGGTCCTTGACCTTACTTTTTGTAGCCATGATGTCAGTGATACCATCACAAACTGGCATGTCTCTGACGAACCATCGTGTTCAGATCATCGCCACATCAGATTTGATTTAACAATTTCTAGACTAGCCGTCAAGAAATTCCGTAACCCAAGGAGGACACTCTGGCAAGGCTATGAAAGAGCACTAGAGGAGTCACTCAAGGGGGGCACGGCAACAATCTTCACAACGAAGGGTCTTGATCTGAAGAAAACTGTCCAGAACAAACAAGACAACAAAGAAATAAAACAGTCTGGTGGAATAGTCACCTAGAGGGTCTTAGATCCGAGGTGAGAAGGCTATTTAACAAGGCCAAACTCAACCAAGACTGGGTAACGTACAAAACGAAACTTACGCAGTACAACAAAGAGATCCGCAAGGCGAAAAGAATTTCCTGGGAACATTCTGTGAACAAATCACAGAAACCCCGGAAGCGCCAGGATCCACAGAGTCCTCGCAAGAGAAGGTACTGCGAGTGCTCCCGGCCCCCTAAAAGAACGGACGGGGCCTTCACAAGCACTAACAAGGAAACCCTAGGGCTATTGATTAACACCCACTTTCCAGGATCAACCATAATTGATCAATCCTCGGCCAAGAAAACAAGCCCGCAATCCCAGAAGACCCCTAAAGGAAGACTGGGATAAGGCAAAGGAAGTGGTAACATATGAAAAAATCAAATGGGCCATAGGCGAGTTCCACCCATACAAGTCGCCAGGCCCGGATGAAATCTACCCGGTACTGCTCCAAAAGGCATGGCCAGTATTACTGCCCATCTCTGCAAAATTTTCAGAGCATGCATTGTCTGGGGCTACATACCAAAAATATGGCAAAAGGCTACAGTAGTCTACCTGCCAAAGATAGGCAGAATTTCAGACCAAACGCCTAAGTCATATAGACCTATAAGTCTATCCTCGTTCCTGCTCAAAACATTGGAAAAAATTGTGGATAGATACATAAGGGATAACATACTATCACTATACCCTTTAAGTGACCGCCAGTATGCCTATCAATCAGGAAAGTCTGCGGACTCCGCTCTGACGATCTGAGCAGACTCCTGACAAAGTCAATCGATGACAAAGAGATAGCGCTTGGCACATTCTAGACATAGAGGAGCGTTCAACAACGTTCCAACAGGATCGTTAATGAAGGCTCTTAAACGAAGGAACATCCCGCACACCATATGCTACTGGATGGAGGCCAGCCTAAGAAACAGGGTCATTAGATCCACCTTGGGCGAGGACACCATAGAAGCTGAGGTGGGGAGGGCTGCCCACAAGGAGGCGTTCTATCACCATTATACTGGGCGATCCTAGTCGACGACCTTCTGGCAAAAATGGCCAAAGAGAGGTTTCACTGCCTCGGCTACGCAGACGACATAGCCATCGTAGTTAGAGGTAAGCACTTAGACTTTGTTTCAGAAAGGACGCAAAACGCACTGAACATCGTAGACGAATGGTGCAGGGAGGAAGATCTGTCGGTTAATCCAAAAAGACCGTTATTGTTCCTTCACAAAGAAAAGAGCACTAAGGGCACTCAGATGTCCAAAGCTCAATGGAGTGGAAATCCCCTTCTCAAAAGAGGTTAAGTATCTAGGAGTCACTTTTGACCAAAAGATGAACTGGGGACCACACCTCAACAAACTTGTTCAGAAGGCAAAAATTGCCCTCGGGAGATGTCGCAGACTTTGTGGAAAAAGCTGGGGACTTAACCCAAAGATGAACATGTGGTTGTATAAAATGGTAATAAGACCCATGATAACCTATGGTTCAGTTGCCTGGGGGCAAGGGTCTCACAGACCGTAGCAATCAGACAACTTCAAAGTGTGCAAAGGCTAGCATGCGTATGCATCACGGGAGCTATGAAACAACTCCAACCGCAGCCCAGAAGTGCTGCTAAACCTGCCGCCACTCCACATCTACATACAGGGGCAAGTATAGGCGGTACTCTATAGGCTCAAAGGAGGTCCAAGTCCAATTATAGAACACCGAAGGACTCCAAGATGGGAAATAGAGGAGGACCAAGAGGTCAGCTCATTGTTTGAGATGCCCCCAGACAGGATAACCCCTCGTTTCATCTTCAATAGACACTTTCGTATTGTCATACCAGATAGGGAGGACTGCAAGGGAGGCCCTCCAATCAAAGCCGATCATATCTGGTATACAGATGGCTCCAAGACCAACAAGATTGCAGGAGCTGGCATCTATGGAGATAAGCCTAGAGAAAAGGTAATCTTAAGTCTCGGTCAGCACGCCACGGTTTTCCAAGCGGAAATCGCAGCAATAGTGCATTGCGCCGTGAGGATTAAAGAAAAAGGGAGTAAAGGAAAAAATATCGTCATTTACTCAGATAGCCAAGCGGCCCTGAAGGCCATAGTTCCCAAAGTTAATTCCAAACTAGTCGGGGACTGTATACAGGCCCTGGAAAAAGTCGGCTTAGCAAACAAACTTACGGTAGCCTGGGTACCAGGCCACGAGGGCCATCCAGGCAACGAAGAGGCCGACGACCTAGCCAAAAGAGGATCAGCCGCGGAAATGATAGGCCCGGAGCCATTCTGCGGTATCTCGGCTGGTCTCTTCAAAGCATCTATTAAGAGTTGGGTAGACAGACAGTTTCAAAGCTGGTGGGTACAAACACCGGGACAACGACAGGCAAAGCAGTTCATTAAGACCCGCTCGGCCAAGTTTACATCGGACCTACTGCGCCACAGCCGTAAGGTCGTAAGGATAACGGTAGGTCAACTAACAGGACATTGTAAACTCAACAAGCACCTGGAAAGAATAAACCTGGTGGAGGATAGCCTGTGTAGGTTCTGCCAGGAGGCTGAAGAAACAGCCTTACATGTGTGGTGCCATTGCGAAGCACTATGCAGGCTTAGGTTTACTAGGCTTGGGGAGGAGAAGCCAAAACCGGCAAGTTATATGGAGTGGCCAGTGTCGAGACTCTGGAGTCTAGTTAAGAAGACGGGCTTGGACAAGGTACTCTAAAGAACGATAGGAGAAACCACAATAAATCTGGTAAGGTTGCAGTGGTGGAGGTCATTTTTCGCCATCTCTGCTCAAATAATCTAATCTAAATCTAACAGTAGACTTCACGGATAATCAACACATTCACCCCTTACCGTGACCCCCGGATTCGCCTGATCTCTTTCCGATCGAACATGTGTGTGACATCCTAGGTCCTAGATTGTTGAGCTTACAGCCTGCTCCTCGGACTCTAGCAGCACTTAAACATGAGTAAGAGGAAGGCTGGGATGAAATACCCCGAAAATGATGGACCACTTTATCAGATCAATGCCCAGACGTATAACGACACATATAATAACACATTAATAAACTTAAGTCGGTTGTTAACCAGCTAATTTCGTCTAACACCTTAATATTTATTACCTATTGTCTGCTATAAGCATAAAGAGGGGATTAACTGATAAATTTTCAACTTTTATTTTTAGTACTTAATTTCTCATATAACACTTTTATAAATTGTGAAAGGCTTTCGCGGCCATTGTCTACTGTTTCAATGGTTTTTGGGATGTTAGGCCGGCGTCGATTGTCTGGGTGACTTACCGTTTCGCCAACACGAGCGGTTGGCATCTTCAGAAGTTGCTTCCTGGTTGACAGTATGCGAACTACTGGACTTTGCGCGGTCGTAGCTCATATTTATACGTTGGGGAGGCAGTGGGCGGGGCTTCGGTTACTTTCGGTTCCAATCGATTTCGGTCGGTTTTGTTCGTAAAGGGTGCAATTCTAGCACCCTTAATTATGGGGATCCATGTTTTGTTGATCTTAACTGCTTCCTCTTTCTTATTAAAGTTGTTGCTATGCTTTTCTATCTCTATGGCTTCTCTGTAGAGTCTGGAGTGGTATACCGAGGCTGTCGCGAGTACTTGGGTCTCCTCAAACTTTATTCGATGGTCCGTTGTAAGGGTATGTTCTGCTACGGCGTAACCACAACTTCTGAAGATGCCAACCGCTCGTGTTGGCGAAACGTCAAGTCAACCAGACAATCGACGCCGGCCTAACAGCCCAAAAACCATTGAAACAGTAGAGATAGAATGCTGTAAGAACAACACCGATACGTCACGGTCTCATATGGCAAACCCGTATAAAACCGTAACGTATCGGTGTTATTCTAACAGCGTTCGATCTCTAACACTTTTATCACAAGCACTTAATTTTTTTCAAATATTTTTTAATTTCTTTGCAAACCGAAATATTTTATCAAACAATCTCTTTTATATAAATTCATCTCAATTATTCGTCAGTAACTTTCTACTTATTTGTGGTAAATTGGATATGCCAAAATGTTATACTGAAAGACAGAGAGGAGTCGATTAACTACTAACAAGTTTACTTTCTCCCGAATATGGCTGTAATAAATGAACGATTTGGAGATTAAAATTAGGCTTGGGTGTCGGGCTTTAAGACTTACCCAGTTACGTCAGAAATGTCGAAGTTCCGAAAACTGCAGATATTGCATTTCACGGACGTTTTAATAATGTGGAAGTGCGCGGGTAAGCAAAGGCAGAGAGATCTGTGGGCTGGAATTACCGTCACCATTTACAAGGCTCGATCTTCAAGATACGTCAAAAGGGCCTAATAGAAATATAAATGTTTTATGAACATACTTTTTACCATACTTGACAAAAATTCTATCGAGTTGAACATGTTAAATGCTTTTTAGAATGACCAACTTAACTTTGTGTACATAGATATACTATATTATAACATAAAACAATTGTTTCTCTTGGTAACGTAAATATTCTGCATTTAAAAATAAAGGGTGCTTGTTCTGGAGGACGGGTCTATCATAAAGGATTGTGGGGTATCGTTGGCACAAATTATGGCCCAGTTGTTATTATATCATCCTAATCCTAACATTCCTAATTACCCTCCCCAATTATTCTTCTTCTTTGTGCAACAAGATGGTGTTTTAATGACACCGTTTATAAATAAGGGGCAAAATGACCCATGCAAATCCACTTAGGTTGCCGGCCATTCCCGAAACTTAACGCAATATTTCGGGGCATATTCTCAGTTGTTCGTTTTTAATTATATCTCCATAAATGCCTCTACGGAAAACATGTGTTACAACACAGGCTTTATAAAGTTAACAAGAAAACCGAGCTTAAAATGTTTTATGCAAAAGGGGGAATATTATAGCTACCAAGTTAAGAGACGGGATTTAATGTGGACCACTTACTTAAAAAATTATAACGTATTTAGAAAAAAATTATACAGATAATAAGCAAGCAAAATTTAACAAGTAATAAAAGTGATCCTTAGTTTTTTGATTAATGGCAATTCACAAGGTTTTAACAAACGAAAATAGTACCAAAATGCTCAGCATCGACCTTGCTAATTTTGTTTGAGTTAGGTTTGTATCTATAAGTGATATGGTATGGGGTGGATTATAAATCACCAAGTTAGTGACTACGAGAAAAAAAAGAAGTAAAAGTTAACAAACTAACCTGTAAGCCATAACAAATACAACGGATTTAGAAGTTTGGCATATTGGCGTAACATCATACTGTCAATCTTCCTTTTTAAATATGTTTTATGGTTTTGTGGCGGATTCATGTTTTATTATGTTTTCTTTGGGATAACTCGCCTTATAATTTTTAGAACATGGGACCACTTCTGTCTAGGTCTCGGGGTATAACGAACTAAGCCTGCTCAGCCCTATTGACCCCTATAAACTTACAGATGGCCTTCAACAAAAAAGAAGTTCTTCATTCCCCCAAAAAAACAAAAATCAAGAACACTAATCTATGTTTCGGTGGCAAGTCGACCACCGTTGTCAAGATGAAAATCAAAAAGAATTTGAACTAAGTTTTAGGAAAAATAGTTTAAAATACGCGTCTATTTTCAACAAATTGAACACAAGTAAAAATTAAAATCGACAATTTTCACTTTTTCGGTAATATCTTCAGAACCGTTCTTCAATCGGACCGTTTTAACAATCGGATAAAAGATAAAATTCTCTCTTGCTCGAATGGTAGAAAAGCTTTCTGGTCCTTTGCCAAAATAGTTAGTCAAAACTTCCGCACAAATTCTTTCCCACCCCTAATCTCTAATGATGGAATTGTTTCTACCTCTACAGGCAAAGCCGAACTATTTGCCAAACAATTTGCTGCCAATTCTACGCTTGAGCCTCCTATTAATCTTCCTCTCCCAACAGTTGCCCTGTTTCTCATAAAATGTTCGATATCATTTTAAAGGTCAAATAGATCAATCGAATTATTTCTTCTCCTAATACTAAAAAATCGTCTGGGCTGGATGGCATACCAGCAATTGTCTTAAAAACAGGTGCTCCTGAGCTTGCACCCATCCTAACTCGCCTCTTTTGAATCTCTTATAACACGAGTATTTTTCCGGAGAGTTGGAAAGCTGCTCGTGATGCAAAACTCTCCTTTTAACTATAGACCTATATCTCTTTTTCTGTCGTTTGCAAAGTAATGGAAAAATTCATTAATTTCCAAATCCCAAAGTATCTGGAAAAACACAAGATCTTACATGATACACAGTATGGATTCCGTCACAGAAGATTCACAGCTGATTTTCTTTCCTTTGTCTCACACAACTGGAACAAGTCCCTTGAGTCCCTTGGTGAATCCCAGGTCGTTGCTCTTGACATATCCTAAGCTTTTGATCAGGTCTGGCATGATGGGCTTCTTAACAAGCTTCCTTCTTACGGTCTTCCACCTAAGCTTTGCTCTTGGCTTTCCAGTTTCCTTTCTAATTGACGTATATCAATTACTGTAGATGGTCATTCTTCCAGCTTCTACCAAATTAATGCTGGGATGCCCCAGGGCGCAGTGCTGGCACTAACTCTGATTTGGAAAACAAGCGCAGGTCAATGCAGATATCTCTTTCCCAAGACCTAAAACTTATCTTGGATTGGGGCGCCAAAAATCTTGTTCATTTTTAAACCTCGAAAACACATGTCATGTCAGGTTTTGCAGAACAAAGAGACGTTTAATCTTGTCGAAATTACTTTTGAAAATAACCTGAACTGGCACAAACACATTACATCCATAGCCTCGGCAGCTTCAAAAAAGCTCGGATTCCTCTTTCGAGCCAGAAAGTATGTCTCTTCTTCCAATCTGTATACTCTGTATGTATTCCAAATCAGACCCTCTTTAGAATATTGTTCTCTTGTCTGGAAAATGGCGTCCCCTACAACACTTAGCATTCTGGACTCCATTCAAAGAAGAGCCGTTCGTCCTATTAATGATCCAACGCTCACAGAAAGGCTTCCTCTTCTTGCCCACCATCGAGCTGAAGGGGATCTGTCGCTCTTCTATAGGTATTTCCACGGCTTCTGCTTAGAGGAATTGGCCAGTGTAATTCCTTCTCTGGCGGCTCCCAACAGAGCAACACGTAGAGCAACTTTTATGCATCCTTTTACAGTTTAGTTAGAGGCCTAGAACTTCCCGCTTTCTTCGTGTCTTTATCCCTAGAGTGTCAAGACTATGGAATCTGCTGCCAGCAGAAGTTTTCCTTCTCCACCCAATCTTCAAATATTTTAAGAAAAAATCAGTCAAAAACAAGTATGGTCAGAATATTAGCATATTTTTAAATTTTTTTAAATGTGTTTAAAAATATTATAAGTAATAATTTACCATTTTAGTAGCACTTAATTTTTGTAATTATATAAAATCAATTAAATTATTAGCGTATAACTTTTGGGTCGCTTTACCTGTTTGTATGTTATAAGTTATAATATTGTTTAGTTTTTTTATAATCAAACATACTGTCCTTTACAATTATCACAGCAATTTCTAATAAATATTTAGGAAAGAGTTTATACTTTGTAACTTTTTATATTAAACGCAAAAGTCAAAAGAACAGTATCATCTGTAAACATAGGATATTTTAACGTAAGTCTGGCAAACTTTATACTCGACTTTATACTAAGTACTAAAAAGTAGGTACAAATTAAAAAAGTGATTATACAAGACAAACTGCATTTGTCGGGGGCTAAACCCTTTAGTTAAAGCAAACTTCAGTAGGCGAAAACGTTAAAAAAAATGGCGATTTAAATAAGGTCGTAAGATCTTTTAAATTCATGACAAACAAAATTCATGGGCGAAATCTAAAACCATATTTTATTATAGCCGATAATATAGTGAAGGTAGCATCAGTAGCATCCAAGAAATATTTTAAATTTTTGTTGCTTTTATTCGTGTTTTACAGCATCTAATTTCAGTTTAATACGTTTAACTATTACTCCAATCAGACATGATTTATTATTTTTCATTATTTCATTAGATCTTCGTGTCGTTAAAAAAAATAAATAAATTTCCACCATTAAAATTCGAATTTATTACGTAGAAACGAATGTATGGGACAAAAGATGCAGTTTATTGCTTTATGACCTAAAGATCATTATAGATTTTATTTCTACAGAGTATTACAAGATTTATTCGATCCATCAAACTCATTTACAATACCCCATATTAAGTTGTTATTTGCTTTTATTGAACAAATTTTATGTTTAGTTTGTGGTTTTTCCACTATTTTATTAAGACACAATTTTTAACCTGAAAGATGTCGTAAATATTTAGCTAAAAGACAAAGATTTAATGTCCATCACACGTGATGCTACATTGGTATAAGCACTTAAAAGATAGTTATACAGGGTATTTTAGAAGATATACGCCAAACTACAAAGTTTTATAAATCTTAAACCAGATTGCTTTTAAAATATCTTTAAAAAAATAAAAATGTAATATTGCCAATTTAATATCAATTTATTTAATATGATCCCATATTAAATATTTATTAGTAAAACCATTATGCCCATAACAATTCAATGTTACAAAAGGTGTTTTTTTTCTGATCTGTGAATCCTATTTTTGCAGTAATTTATTTTAAACTTAGTGTTCAAGGTGTATTTTTAAACGTTTATCTTTTTAGTAAAAGTATTTTTGTTGCATATTCCCACTAAACAATATAGCAAAACAAAAACCAAATTAAAACGTTTTATTAAAACAATGTAATGTTTTACCTTTTTCAAATAATGCATTGTTTGCTGAAGAATATCATCCCTACAAGTACTTTTTTTAACATTCTTGCCTATCTAGGTAAAACTCTACAGGTAAATGACATACAGTGTTTGATAGGAAATAGAGTCATCATTTGGTAATGATCATTTCTGTGGATACTATACAACAAGAAGGTGAAAAAGAGAGATATTTATTTTGCCTTAGTTTCCTCCAATTATTATATTTGCACCCAAAGATATTTATTGTCTGATTTTATGTATTTTATCACAATTCTGCACAATGTAAGTCTTAGGTAAAAAAGTGTATACCAGAGTAGCTGGCGTAGTGACAAAATAAGGTTTAGGTATGTTTTGTTGACCTCAAACTCTTACGTTTTTATTAAAACTTTATTTTAAAAAAATATGATTAAATTAAGAAAATAATGGTAACTAGCCACCAAAAAAAAAAACTTGGTCAAATCCATGTTAGATGAACTAGTGGTTGTTTTTAGAATATGACTAATATTTTAACCTTTTTTGGCTGCAGAGGCACATCTTTATAAAGAAAGGCTGGTTTTGAAAAAAACGACATATATATTCAAAACTTCTTTTATGTTTATTAAAAGATAAAATATTTAAATATTTTGAATATGAATAAGTCACTGATGTTTAGCAACCATTTAAAAATTAATAACTTTTACAGGCTACCCTGGTTGTGCTAAACCACTGGCAGTCTGATACTGTCAACTTAAATTTGCAGTTACTTGTCTTAATATAGCTAGCAGCTTTTTAAAATAATTTTTAAAAATTACTCCTGGGCTCACGTTTTACAATATTTGGTTGTCACCATAACCAATAGTTAGATACCATAGAAACGACGAAGTACGTAACTCCTATTGGTATTGCCAAAGGAACTAACCCATTTGAAAATCATAGAATTTTTTATGTAAATTTTAACTCGTATTAATTGTTTTCTTTTATTCTTTTGTACAAGTACTTTAGTTTTAGGTGTTGTCTTTGTAACTGGCCCCTTTATATGTGAAGTAATTAAATAAAATAAACAAAAATGACGTTTTTTCCCAATATATTTATGCATGACTTTAAGGGTTTTTAGACAAAAAATTCCCTTTGTCGGTAATTTTTTTTTTTAATCTAAGCCTCCAATTTTGGAAAGTCATCTGAGCTGCAACAAAATATTTTTAACCTTTTTTAGTAAAAATGAAATAACGTATATTTTCGGACCTCCCGCCAAGTTTCTTTTTAACCTTTGTTAAGGTCTTTTTAACTAACATTTTGTGTTAGAAATAGAAAAATTTACCTGAAATAATTTGACATTTGACCTAATGTCAGATTGGATTATCAAATTCCTTCTTGCCAGGAAACAAGTATAAAATAGTATAAAACCTAAACTAATAAATGTAGTTTACCCTGACATCTAAAAGAACATTTATGTTTTAAGACATTAAAAACTTTCCCGCTCTGCCTGTTAGTTGTCAACAATGTTCATATAAATAATTTGTAAAAAATGTTTTTCAAATGTTTTAGCTTAATGTTAATTAAATATAATTTGTAATAAGAATAAAATATAACCTAAACGCTATTTAAAATTTGTAACCTATTGTTATTTATAATCAAATAAAACTGATGTTTCTTAAACGTTTATGAAATGATAAAATGTTTTTTCATACTCATGTGTAATATTATACAATTATACAATGTTTTTGAAATGTTTTATGTTTAGTGGGTTTATTTAAATATTTTTAAAGTTCCTTTAATATATTATTCTAAATAAAGGGCCTGAATTGTTTACCCCATTATAATATTTCCGGTGGTTCATTACAAAAATTACTGTTTTAGTATATTTTAATAGAAATTCATCGTTATGTAAATTAAAAATACATTTTTATTTAAATCCAATAATACAAGTCTTTTTATCATTTAGAAACGTATGATCATTATACCACAATAAAAAACCAGTAGCAAGAACCTTTTTAATACCTGTAGGTATCATTAATTATATTCGTGTGACTATAGAATACACACCGTATGGTCTTGGCTTTTTGTACCAACATATCACAGGTTATTTCATGCCTAATGCCGGTTTTATACTACAAAGGAATTAAAAATATTACTGGATTTTATTATAACATTAGAAATCAACTCTTAGGTATTTTCTTTGAAAATTAAGAATAGTTAGGTTCTTGTCTAGCGACACACACTAGCTAAGGGTTTCGTAGCAATATTGTAAAAATAGATTTGTTAGATTATATGGGTAAAGTATTCTGATTCCAAACCGACAGTTTGGTGCGGCTCCTGAGTTTGCACAAATCTTTTTGAATTTCTTATGACACAGGCATTTTTCTGATAATGGGAAAGCTGCACCTGTGCAATCGGTTTCTAAGAAAGGGTGCAAAACTCCCCCTTCTAATTATAAACCTATATTTTTTCTTTGAGTTGTTGCTGGGTTAAAAAATATATCAATTTTCAAATTTTAAAGTGCCCGGAAAAAAACAAAATTTTACATAACAGACAGTACAGATTCCTAGTTTTCACCAAGTTATTTCGGACTTGGTAATAACCGTAGCTAAACGATTTTTTGGGGTATGATCCTAATTAAATTTAACAACTTTTGATACGTAACTTCGCAAGGTACACAAATTTTAAAAACCTGCATGTTTAGCAAGAAAAAACACCGACCAAAGTGATTTTTCGGGAGATCCGAAAATCAAAAATATAACTAGCAACTTTTTAAAATTAGGCTTAGAAACAAAAAGGAAAAAACACCAACAATACATGTACAGGTTCCTTTCCACATGGACGGTCACATATATTATCAGTAAAATACTATCTCGTAATTTGGTTGGGTTAAATTAAATTTCAGGTATTACAAGAAAGTAGAATATCTTATACATACAAATGTTAACTATTAAATTACTAACATTCTAACGTTGTACTTATAACAATATGTGCGTTGTAGTAAGAGGAAAATAAGGTTGAATTTTGTAAAAATAAATGTAATTTTCTTTCATTTAAACGTGTAAAGTTTAAAGTAAATAAAGCAATAAGGACCCAAACATTAAAAAGAAATGAATAAAGGTGAAATTTAATAAAAGGTAATTCTTCATATAGAATTTGTAGCAAGAATGGATTTTTATACCAGACCGACCTATTTTTGCTTTAATTTTTAGTTACTTTTAAAGAGTTACAAGGATCCTTCTATTTTTATAGTTGAGCATTTTTTAATTTCATAATCATAAGGCAATTTGGGCATAAGGTTGTTGGTGGGATATTAAGTCTGTCTGTTATTCAGAAATAGTGTACACTACTGTACACTTTTTTTACTTCTAATTCTGTTTGTTTAGAACATTTACATCTGGTTTTGTAGCTCTCTGTCTGGGTAAGACCTAGTAATATCGTCCCGATTAATATTTTATTCTAATTCTTCAATATGTTAAAAATATAATTCTGATAATGGAAACTTTATAAATATATTAAAAATGGGCCAAAAAGTTTCTAAGCAACATGAAATATACTATTTAACTAGTTTATATAGTATTATTTATATCTTTTATTCACAAACATTGCAGTAAACTAAAATGTTCAGCAGCTTTAGGATTCTTGTCGAATTTTTTAGAGATTAATTGTCCTTTATGATGGCGCCTACAATTATTTTTGCTATTTATTCCCCGGTTCTTACCAAATGCTTTGTGTGCTTTCATTAAATTATTAATCTTTATTTTAGTTAAACATATAATTTTAATGTTATTCTGTGGCCACTATTTAAGCCAAACAGCTATAAAAGATTGTAGTTTTATGTGGTATTGCTGCCTGAATAAAACCAACATGTATTAATCAGTTTACTTTTGCCAACGGTTGAACAATTATTCAACTTCTTCTTATTTTGCCAACTTATAAAAGTTGGGGGGGGGGTCATGCGTCGGATACCCTAAAGCAGACCCTCTCTGGAAGATTGTTCTCATGTCTGGAAAATGGCGGCTTCCACAATTCTTAGCATTCTTAATTTCATCCAAAAAAGGACCGTTTGCCCTATTAATAATTTCAGTCTTACAAAAAAGCTTCCTTCTGTTGCTCATCGTCGAGTTATAGGTATTTTCACGGCTTCTGTTCCGAGGAATTATTTAATTAAATTCCTCCTATACAGCAGCTCCCAAAAGAGCAACACGCAGTGCCTATGCATCCCTTTATAGTCTGTCTATGGAGGCCTTGAACTTTGTTCGTTTCTTTATCCCTAGAGAGTCCAAGCTGTGGACTCAAATCCTCCAATTTTTTTTTTATATCGTTAATAACCTACCTCTTACTTTACATTAGACGCCCATGGTACGTTAGTAGTTAGTCTCTAAGCGGTCATAGACTGTCCGAAGATAAAAAAAAGTCTGGAGGGATGGTAAGAACAGCTTTTTTTAATGTGCCTATAAAATATAGGACGAACCTTCGCACTCAGGTAGGCTGCCTCTACTGTACTTTAAATAAATATGGTTTAACTTTTTAAGTACCCAAAAAAAACATTAATTCTGTGTCAAATACTGGAATCCCTGATCTTTTTTTGGGCCTCACTTTGAATGGTATTTGTTTTACTTGCTCAGCAGCATTGCTGGACATACCTTCATATAATTTTTCATGTTCAGATTCGCACTCTTTGCTTATTGTAGCTTTTTGTGATTTTAACCCTTTTTTTCATTCACTTGACTGTTAAATATTTATAAAACATGAAAGTGACAAATCATCGAAAGGTCTTTTCAAAAACTTTTTTGCAAAATATTTTCGTTAAGATTTGTCTTTATACCGCATATCAACTTTTATATTTGTTGGTATAGTTTTAACCTTCTTAAATGTGGCAAAGCACTAAAGTCATCGAGAGTTAATATGTGACACTTCCCACTGAAGTCATCGAGAGTTAATATGTACCTTGTCCGGAAAAGCAGCAGAGAACCTTTCCATTTTTTCATCTTGAAAATACAGCCCCTTAAAATAAATATTCTGATCAACAAAAGTCATATTTCTGATAGGTTTTATTTTTTTTTTGCGATAGACGCTAGGTTTTTTGTTAGCGTATTCCTAAACATGCTTGAAACAAGTACGCTTTACTACGAATAATTATTTCGCTTTAATCAGAACCGATAAGTCTCTCACTACTGAATATTTTTGCAAAATTAACGTATTCGCGCAGGACGTGCGCGACCTGGGTTCGATTCCTGAGGCCGGAGAGACATGTATAAGCCAACGGCCTTTACTGCGTTGAAACACCACTTTTTGTAAGATTAGCGAAGTTAAACGACGCTGAGCACGGTGATTGAATGGGTGACAGCTAGTGTACACCGTATGCCGTTACTTATGGGGCGGAATACACTCTAAACTGTAGGACTTACCCGGGCGTTAATGGGGGTAATTTAGAGATAGTAGTGATTTGTATAACGTCCGTGGTGGCACTACCGCGTTGTCTTCAGTTGCCGTGAAATGCAATATCTGCATGTTTTGGAGCTTGGACAGCGTTGACGGAACGAGACCATAAATGGGTAATGAGTAACACATCTAAAAACCCGGCACCAACGGTACCTAGTACTTATGCACTATACAATCCTCCGTCGCCTGTCATAAAGATAAAAAACGTACGGGTTATAATTTTTATTTTTTAATAATAAAAGTGGCTGTAATTAACCAATTCGTTGCTGTCTGGTTGCTGTTTCTATAACAAGTATTTTTATTAAAACGTTACATACACTTTATTCAATAAGATTTAAGCTAATGATGACATATGATACTTTAAACCAACTTAATAAAATTTTAGACTAAAGCCAACTGGATTACAAACAAATTTTATTTTCCTGTTACAGTTTTTCTCCTTCTCTGGAATAAGAAACTATTAAACTGTATTAGCTTATCGATTTCCTAACCCCAATTAACCCTTCTTGTATACAAAATAGGCTAATTTCACCTCCACCACTGTTTAACCAAATGGCCCACCCCTCACTTATGTATACGGCCATTTAATTGGGGTGAGATCCGACTCTCTTTCAGTGAGCACATTGTTGCTTACTTGCTGCTCATAATAAAACGGTAAAACTATTTTACTGTAATTTACGTTGGAAATTATAACAAGATGACCTAAAATAACTTATAAACCTTTGGAAGGTTAAGTTCCTATATTTATACTATTTAAAAAAAAGCAAACAAAGTTTTCCTTACACTTTTAACAAAAGTTGTTAAGCAACGCTTAATACGTTATTTTATAAAATCACAGATAAAAAACATTATCTAGACTACTTTTTAGCTTTCGCTAAACATGAAACACTTCCAAAACTTAAAATTTGTTAGCTGGCTGAAACCACTTCAGTTGAGTCCCGGGGGCGTAATTACATACTATACTATTACTCAGAGCAACGGCGACAGAGGTTGCTCTGAATCGCAGTATAGATTGTAGTGCGAATACTTGCAATTTTTGCTTCATAATATACTACGGCCCAGAGCGGCGGTTAAAAATGTTATGTAAAATGCTATGTATGCATGTTTTAATGGTGTGAAAATGTGTTGGATTATTATTTAGTGGGCGCACACAAAGACCTGGCCTCACGTCTGGTTCCAAAAGGATTCAGGCTGGAAGGCCCGCCAAAAATGAAAATCTTAATAGGGCACGCAAAGCCTCAAGATCCTTAAGGGAAGCGGTCCTTGTTAATAGGCGTAGTGCTAAATCCCACTAATGTAACACTCTTTTATTTTAAGCACGATATAATAAGTACATCACGTATTTAGAAAAAGTGGATTTTTTTGTAATAATTAGAAAAATTAAATACTAAATAAACTGGTTTGATTTCCACTTTAATTTTAAGAATTTAAAATATACAACTGTGATACAACTTACATTTGAGAACTCTGACAATACTTCCCTCTACGTACCTCTGAAATAAACCCCTCTCGTGATATAGTACTTATCTGTCAAAACGTTATTATGCTTATGCTTTTTGTTATAAAGTTATAAGGGAGTAAGGTTAAAGCAGGTATTGTATCAATACAATAATTTATAATAGTTCAGGACATTAAACAAAACAAATCTGTCTGAGGATTTTATGCAGGCAATAAAACCCCCATTTAAATACCTTTGTAAGTACCCATCCAAAGAATTTCAACACATTTTCATTATATAATATTTTTAACCGCTGCTCTCGGCTGTAGTATATTATGAAGTGAAAATTCGCGCGTATACGTCACTACAATCTATACTGCGATTTAGAGCAACCTCTATCGCCGGTGCTCTGAGTAATAGTATAGTATGTAATGACGCGTCCCGGGGTATTGACTAAAGCACGAAGAGTAAATTGTTTTTTCTAAATTTCTAGATCTACCTAAAAAAGATTTTTAAAATTTAAAATGTTTAAGATTTGCTTTTTATTTATGACGATGTCACAGATAATAAACTTGCAGTTATTGTTTTGGCAGATCCATGTGTTAAAAATATTTTTATTACAAGATTATTATTACTTTAGCGAAAATATATAGATGACATTTTTTTTTATTTTTTTTAGCATGACGAACATCGTTTAAACATGTTTTAACATACACTAGTACACAAGAATCTACTATTATTTTTACTTTAGAAAAGAAAAAAACTCAGAACATCCTTCTCTTGACTTTCTTATAAAAAAATGGTTTAAAAGTTTTAAAACCAAAATTTACCTAAAAACCTACACATACAGATACTTACATTTAAACTCAAATCACCCAATAATGAGTATAAGCTGTAAAAGTCTATCTGATAGATATAAAATGATGGGTTCTTTATCAAAATATAAAAACAAAAAAAAAATCAAAGATATTTTAGTGTAAAATAACTATCCCCTTGGTATCATAAATAGTTGCTTTTCTAAATTGAAACAACCAAATTTAATCAAAATCAAAATACATTTCTGGTTTATCAAATAAAATTCAACGATACAGTAATATATCTAACATAAAAACACAAAATTTCGCAAATCAAAAATCTGTCAACATGCTTTTAATAATAACTACAAAATAAGCTAGAAAGCCTCTAAGGTTTTAGTAAAGAAAACTTTTTCCAAAAAGGTAAAATAAAGGAAAGTAAAGATAATTATGTGGCTTTATTAGTTTATTTAAATAATACTTAAAATGTTTGCTTCATGTTCAGGTAATTTTGGGAAAACTTAAAATTAATTAACACTCCACCCTTTCTATTTTTAGAAAACAATATGTAGATTTTAATATGTTTATATCCTAAAATTTTTATATCAAAACTATTATGTCTTAGCAAATTTCTTAAGTTAATTTTATCTTGCCACCAGAAGGTTAACTGTAACAGGTTTTTTCGTTTTTTTTTCTTTATTTCATTTTAGGCGATCTGCAAGTTCATACATAAGTGTAAATAGATTTTGTGCACACACAGTTTTAAACCCTGGAACCAGGACCGAAGTGATCCAAGGAAGTTTAAAGGTGTATGGAAGCCCAATGTTATGGCCCATTCGATCAAAAAATGTCCAGCCCAGTATGAAAATAACTGTCAGAGTTGGCCCCGCCGATTTTGCGCAATAACGAAATTCCACGAAATAATTTAATGTGTTGCTCTTACACACTGATAAATCAGTGTGTAGTTAGGCAACACATTATATTTTATGAGAGCCGTATTAGTTTCGATTGTTTTGCTTTGTGTGATTATATTTTGTGGTTGCAGAAGTTTTTTGGATTGATAAAAACCTTCTTATATTAGTGATTAGTGTTTATTAAATTGTGACTATAATTTTGTGTTTATTGTTTGTTACTTATAATATCGTAACAAAATGACTAGAGGTTGAAAGGTTTTGTCTTGCAAGTCTAAGGGTAACATACCAGGCATTTTTTACTTTAGGTTAGTATTTCTTATATTTAAATTAGGTGCTTCTTATGAGACGTAACGTTAGGTAACCGAATAAATAATAATAATATATCAATTATGAATAATAGAAAATGAAAATTTCATCACAAAATTAGTGATAAGTACATGAAACTATCATACAATGTTTGAAATTTATTTTTAAAAAATCGTGTTGTTATTTATTTACAAAGATTTTTGGTAAAAATACAAAACGCCCAAAAATATTGACCATTTAAATAGAAGGGCTGTAAAGTGGCGCTATCTATTCTTTCCATATTATATCAGATGATACAAAATTCAATATTATACAATAATTTTAAATATTTTATGGTAGTACCGTTTAATAACCAACAATTTTGTACAAAAAAAACAGTGAATGCTTGAATTTGACATTTGATGATGTCAACTTTATAGATAGTAACAAAGAATTATGGAAGTCCGGCTCTGACCTACTATTCATTGCGCAAACTCCATGGGGCCAATCCCCCGATTCCCGCTGCCTTGCACGCCTGGACAATTTTGTTCTACAGTATTGGGCTTCCATACACCTTTAAACTTCCTTGAAGTGATCTCACTTGGCAAGTAACCAACAATTTTTTTTACACATATAATAGTCTTATTTCTGGAAATTTGTACTCTTTTATTATTTTTAAAAACTAAGAAGTTAATTGATTTTAAGGTTTCCTGTAAATATATTAGCTTTATGCAAAGGTTGAAGCTATATTTATAATTATTTTTATTTAGTAACAAAAAGGAACTTTCATTTTATTTTTTTTTTAAGTTTTTAATTCTAAGATGATAGAGGTTTTTCACCCTAAAATGTAATAATTATTAAATAAATAATAATAATATATTTTTAAATTATTAAATTCTGTGTTTTAATTATATGTTAGATAAACTTTTGTGCGTTTGTATAATGGCCTGGACGTTTCACCTATATACATTTATTACATTCGTAATGTGTTTTATAAAAAAATAATGTTTCTTCATTTACATTATATCAATTTGTTTTATCTAAGATTAAAGAGAGTTTTAAATTTAAAAGTGGTACAACTGTAAATCTATGGCCTGTTTGTTTAATTAATTAATGTTAAAATAGATGTAAAAATATACATTTTTACGCAAGATTCTTTTAATGTTATTTAATTTTTTTTTTAATGATTTTTTTTAATGTCTTGAATTTTGTATTTACTGTTTATAGAATTGCCTTACAAATACTCCAAAGTTGTTTTATTCGTGAGACAAGTATGGCTACACTGTAAGCGCTATCATTTGGAATAGGAGAAAAATGGTGTAGCGAATCTAGGTATGGAACAGTGGCCTTATTTATCAGCTTTCCTCCCTTATTCATACATTAGCGGTAGAACCATACAAGTCAGGGTAAAGAACGCTTTGTAACACATCAGGCAGCTTAAGGTGGGTGTCACTCAGGAACTGTGCTTTGCCCCGGTAATGACTTACGCATCACTTATGTGGTGCTCCTGTCCATCAACCGATTTTCTACGCTTCAGATTCAGCAAAATAAAATCCTTAATGGGGTGACTTTCTTCAGTCAGTATACGTTGAACCAAGGGCTTCACCAGCTAAATGGCTCCAAAAAAATCTGTAATTACGTACACGCTTTAAGCGACACGGTCTTTAGAACAAAAATGTCAGCATCACCCCTCACATAGAATCTCACTGTCATTCGTTACGACTAGAAGAACAGGCTTATACACAAACTAATTTACCATGGGTTAAATTGTAAGTCTGAAGAACCTCTAACAGGTCAAATATTGCTAGATTGTCGGCCTCGAAAGAAAATGGCTTAAGTCCAGTTTTTCCAAAAGTAAGATTTTACTACCATCAGGTTAAGTCAAACATAACTCATCGCTTAAATATCGTGCTATGTTAATTTAATACATACAGAGGGCGGAACGAAAAGATAAAAATATGGCTAATCAGATTAAAGGAAAATGGCCCAAGTCACCGTTGACAAAATTATTACAAGAACGATGTTTTCTTGCTTAACAGACTAACAGGCAACATATTAAAATGAAACAGTTTTATCTCCCTTCTGTTAAATTTGGTCTATGTCACTTAGTCTATTTTTATCCAAGGCCGACGATATCCTATTTTGTTATCAAAAATTCTGTATATCCAAAGACCCTGTACCAAAGCCTTTAAACATATTAGAATTCCCTCCTGTTTTCCTTTAAAATGGCTTACCGCATTGCAAAGAGGCAATCCATACACAGATTAGAACAGTTAGCCAATCTTTATCTTTAAAGTTTTTCCCTGTTCCCTAATTATAAAACTGTTTTTTCGCCTGTTACAATTTACTGCCAATTCTATTCTTGATCCTCCCGTTAATATTTCTCTTCCAGCAGTTGTCCCTAGCTCTCGAGCTTGCACCGTTTTCGAATATCTTATAACACGGACATTTTTCTGGAGAGCTGGAAGGCTGCACGTGTGCAACATATCCTAGAAAGGATACAAAACTTTTTTTTTAACTACAAACCTATATCTTTTCTTTTAGTTGTTTGTATGGTAATGGAAATGTATGAATTCCCCAATCTAGTATTTAGAAAAACAAAATTTTACATATCAGGCAGTACGGATTTCTAAAGATCCAAAGCAGATTCTTTTCTTTGTATACCACAATAGGAACAAACCCCTTGGGTTTCTTGGTGAATCCCAGATCGTTCATCTTGACATTTTCAATGCTTTTAACCAGGTCTGGCATGATGCGCTACTTAACAAAATTGTTTATTACGGTCTTCCACCAAAGCTTTGTTCTTGACTCTCTAGTTTCCTTTCTAATCGACGTATATTAGTTATTGTAGATCGTAACTCTTCTAGCTTTCACCAAATTAATGCTGAGTTGCCCCAGGGCTCAGTACTGAAACCAACTGTTTCTTCTTTACATCACCGATCTTCTATCTTCTTCTTCCACCATCAATCCTATTTATAGTTTTGCTGACGATAGTAGTCTGAATTCATTTAAAGGAGATGTAGCTCACGACATCTGCTTTGAGGTCAGTATAATTTCTCAGCCAACAGCTGCATCCCATTACAGTACAACTTGAGAGGCCCGAAACTTTCCATTATAATCGTTCTTTTATCCCAAACATTAATGTCAAGCGTTAATAATAGTCCGGGAGGCCACCGCAAAAAACCGAGCCACTATATTCCATTTAAACCGCACTGCTGCCTCAACTCACCGGGTTCAAATTGCATTTTTTTACCTTTAAAAAAAATTTGAAAAATCGTTTTTTTAATTTGACTCAAAACTATTAATTTTAGGAAAAAGGTATATAATTAAAATTAATGGGCTAATAAAACTACGTCATTTTTTTCATATAATTTTTTTGTAGCCGTTTTAGTTTTTGAGATATTAACGATTTAAATTTAAAATAAAATTGCAAATATCTCAAAAACTAAGAGTTACAAAAAAATATACAAAATAAAAAAATATGTCTTTTAGTAAGCTCTATGAAAATGGTTTTATATTTATTTTTAATAAAATAGGTAATAAAAGAGATATAAACAAAAAAGTGGTTTTGGCCATTAAAAATTTTGCTAATAACAATATTTTTTTGTTACAAGTAAGTATACCAGCTCCGATCTATTTAAAAATTAATTTAAAATGTTCTATTCATTGAATGAAACAAACTAATACACATGTGCCTGGAGGCAATGGGGATAACCTGGTAGTATGGATATTTTATTTTTTTTTTGGTGTTATAACTGTACCCCATTCCGATTTACTTAAAACTTTAACTTAAATAAAATTTAAACTTTATTTTATTAAAAAAAAATAAAAGTGCCTCCCCGATCTGGTTGTTATATACCTGGCAGGACGCTTAACATTTCTCGATCTTCTATGCTATATGTATGTGTATAGCTCATCGTTTAAATATTTTTATTATCGATTTAAATAATATTATTAATAATTTATAAATACAATTACTCGTTCAAAATGATCTTAAGAAAATATTAATCATATTTTAACATCAATTTTTTTTATAGTTTATTTATTTTTCTTTTGTTGATTTTTTTTTAATAAAGTAGTAAATAAATAGGTTAATACAATAATTTAAATAAAAATGGCTTTAAGCCTAGAAGAAGTAAATAACTTAATAAGAGAAATGTTTTAAAAGTTTAATGCTAAATAAACTATAAAAAAAATTTTTTTGATGTTAGAAATATGATTAAATTTTTTTTAACATTATTCTAAACGAGTAACTCTTTTTATAAAATAATATTATTATTTAAATCGATAATAAAAATATTTAAATGATCACCTATACACATAGAAACATAGAAGATGGAGAAATGTTAAGCGTCCTGCCGGGTATATAACACCCAGATCGAGGACACCTATTTTTTTGTCAATAAAATAAAATTTAAATTTTATTTAAATTAAAGTTTAAATAAATCAGAATGAGTACAGTTATGGAACCAAAAAAATTAAATAAAATATCCATACCACCAGGTTATTCTCCATTGCCTTGTACCTACTTGTACCAAAAAGAAAAAAATGTTAAAGACATTTTTAATGGCCAAAATTACTTTTGCTTATATCTCCTTTATTACTTATTATATTAAAAATATGTATATAATCTTTTTCATAGAGCTCAAAGGCTCAAAGGCATATTTTTGTTTTATACATCTTTTTTCGTAACTCTTTTAGTAATTCAGATATTTACGTTTTTATTTTATATTTAAATCGTTAATATCTCAAAAACTAAAACGGCTACAAAGAAAATTATAAAAAAAATTACGTAGTTTTATTAGACCAGTAATTTTAATTATGTATATACCTTTTTTCCTAAAATCAATAGTTTTCGAGTTATACTAATTTTTTAAAGTTAAAAAATGCAATTTAAACCCCCCTGAGCCAAAGCAGCAGTGCGGCTTTTGACTATGTTTTATAGTAATATAAAAAAAATGTTTCATGCGTATCTCTTATTGCCTTGGTTTTTTGCGGTGGCTTCCCGGACTATAAACTATCTTTTGCCACCTACGATACGTTAGTAGTTGGGCCTTTAGCCTTCGTGGACTGTCCCAAGATAAAAAAAAAGTTTAAAAACTTCGTACGAATCTAATAAAAATAGTTCACCATTTGAAAACTTTAAAATATGTATAATATACATTTAATTTTTTTTTTTCATTTTTTAAAAATTCTTTTAGTTAGTGTTTACATGTAAACATCATGTACGGGATGTTGCATATTCGACTGTTAAATTGGGAGTCTCGAAACGTTATGACTGTGACATGTAAGGTCTGTTAAAGTGTGCAATAAACATCCTAATATTCAGTAATATGCCATTAAATCATTTCAGCGATAATCAGAAAAAGACCAAATTTAGTAATAGGATCTTTTTAATGTTTATTTGATAATATATTTTCATATCATTGCAATTTCTAATTGTCACTTTCTTTCCTTTTTACATACTAGCCTCGCGTCGTAAGCTTTTAAAGTTTTATTTTTTATTGCAAAATCCAAAGGTAAATTATTTCCTTTTTTTTAAAGGTGCTTATTGTCCACATAATTTATAAGTCTTTGTGTCAAACTTGTCTTACAATAACTTTTTATAGATTTCTTTTTAAATATGCATTATTGTTTTTTTAAAGTCTGAAAGATTTTGATAAAATATAAAAACTTAGGTCCGTATTACAAAAAAAATAATAATACCATGGGTATCAAAATACGAAACGTCTAATTTGAAAACAATAATTTGTTCTGTAGAGAAAGAAAATGTGCAAAAACAAAGCGCAATCTGTTTTAAATATATTTTCAAATTTAATTATTTATAAATATTGTTTCCTACATATTTAGTTTTTACGGGATATTTTCAGTAGCACATATCTTGTATGACTTTAAATTTTTGTAAAAAAAAACTAATAGTAATAATTAAAGTAAAAAATGGCAAATAACTCCAGACTTTTAACTGTAGACCTACTTATATGAATACATATTTTTATAACTAATCAAACTAGTAAAAGGGACGTAAAATAGGGTCAATTTATAAAAAAACTAAACTTTTTACATTTTTTGTTGAAAACTAAGTGGGCTGAAAATTACAAGCTAATATAAACGGTTTGTGAGTTAAACTCAAAATGTATCCCAAAACTTACTTTCTTAACTAAGGACATAAGTATATAGTAAAAAGTTTTACAAAAAAAATATGTACTAGCTAACCGACAAAAATTATCACGCAAATCAAAAAATTTGAATACGTGAACAGAATAGTAAATTTTTCCAAATAAAAAATTTTGGGAAATCAAAAAAATTTTTCAATATTACTTATATAACCAAACCTAACTAGAACTAAACTAAATATTACTTAAATGTTTTATAACTAGGACCTAAATAAAGTATGGGGTAACATAATAAATGCATATTAAAAAAATAAGCAATAATAAAACATCCCTCTGTTCGAAAAATAGATAGCGTTGCTTAGTCTTTCTTACTTGTAACTCCTTTATAAGAAGTAACGGTTTTTTTCTGTTTAAAATCTAAAAGTAGCATTGCATGTTTTAGGTTGGTAGCCAAGTACATAAACAATTTTTAACTAGATACCCCATGTGGTTTTTTAAAATTCTACCTAAGATTGTACTTTTATTTAATGTACCACACCCCATTTCGAAAAATTGGCCGTTTTAAGATAAACATAGTTGAAAAACCCATTTTTTTACATAAAATAATAAAAGAAAAAACTTAGCCTAAAGACCAGTCCTAGATATATCTTTAAAAATTTTGTTTGGTATTTCTATATTGCAGATAGTCTGGTTATTGCTTTTAACAACAAAATTTTGTAGTTGTCTATGGTTTAAATAATTTAGTTTATGTTAATTGTCCATTTCTCTCTAAATGAAATTTAGATCTTTTCTCTTAGCCCTTAATTATTAATTAAGCTTGTTTAATAAAATTTGAGGAGTTATTAAGTGTAGTTTTGTATGAAATTTACTTAGAACTAAAAAAACGCCAATTGGTTTATCAACTGTTACTTGATATGTTTCCTCCCTAACTCTAAAAATGTGAACTGTTTTCTATATCAATGCAGCCAAGCAACTGGCTAATATGTTTAATAATAAATTGTAAAAATCCCCAACAAAAAGGAATTTAAATATACATTTCAAGTAAAAGTAAAAACAAGTTTTTAGTAATTTAGTATCTAAAGAAATGAAATAAACCGAACACATTGTGTTTGAGGGGATGCTTTTAAAAACTTAACTTTATATATATATGTAACTGAAAAAAAAGCAAATTCTACGACCTCGAAATATATCGAAAAAAATGCTAATAAAAATATTGAGTACATGTCAAAACATAGTAGATTATAAACCCTCAACTGGGTAACCCATAAACTACTAAGGACACAGTAAACGAAATATGGGTTTATCATTCAGTTATTAGAAATATTCAACACTGCCGTTCGGTTTAAAGTGAAGAACTGGAGGAGTTTTCATCATGTTGTAGCATAGTGGTATGATATATGGGTTCATCAGCAATAACAAGGTTTGCCTCTGGTAATCCCATCTCTAAAAAACAACAGAAAGTATAAAGCGCTTATTAATATATTTTTTAATTTTGTGCTTTCCTACTATAAAACAAAGTTTTCAGGATTTATATTTATATATATATATATATATATATATATATATATATATATATATATATATATATATATATATATATATATATATATATATATATATATATATATATATATATATATATATATATATATATATATATATATATATATATATATATATATATATATATATATATATATATATACAGTATGTCCACGGAAAGGTGTTGAAGAGAAAAACTTTTATTTTTGATTTTTATCGAAAAAAAGCTACTCTCGATAAAAAATTTTGCTACTTCTAAAATGAATTGGGATAAAAACATTTAACATATTTTATACGCGATGTTCAGAAAATTGAAAAAACTTAAAATGGTACAAGTAAAGTGCATTTATTTGAGAAGATATGGAAATAAGTTACTAGGAAAAGTTGTTCAAAATTAAAGTTAGTCTCTAATACCAATATTCGAAAAAAATCGGCTCCACTTTTATTTTTGTGATTAAATTTATTTTAATGTCGATTTAAATTTTAATATCAATTTATTATCAAATTTTTTGCTGTTAAGTAAGCATTTAAAGCTGACGATACTGCGGCTAATGAATTATAAAAGCAAAGTATCAATAAAGCTTGTCACTATCAAAGCCTACTAGTACAAAAATTTGGAATTAGTTAATTGATAATAAAATTTTGTCACAAATAAATAAAAGTGGAGCCGATTTTTTCGAAAATTGGTATTAGAACTACCTTTACGTATGAACAACTTTTTCACAAGTAACTTATTTCCAAATCTTTGCAAATAAATGCACTTTACTCTTGTACCATTTTAAGACATATTTTCTGAACACCACTATAAAATACGTGAAATCATAGAAGCAGCAAACATTTTTATTACAAGTAACTTTTTTTGATAAAATTAAAAATAAAGTTTTTCCTATTCAACACCTTTTCCCTGGACACCAGTACGTCCACGGAAAGGTGTTGAAATAGTAAAAACTTCTTTATTTTTAATTTATCAAAAAAAGCTACTCGTAAAAAATTTGCTACTTCTTAGAGTAAGATTGGGATAAAAACATTTAACAAATTTTTATATGGTATTCAGAAAATTGAAAAAACTTTAAATGGTTCAAGAGTCAAGTGCATTTATTTGAGAAAGATATGAAATAAGTTACTAGAAAAAGTTATTCAAAAGTAAAAGATAGTTGCTAATATCATTTTCAAAAAATCAGCCTACTTTTATTAACTTGTGATAAAAATTATTTTAATATTATCTTATTACAAATTAGCAACTCTTTGTGTACTAGTAGGCCTTGATAGTGATAAGCTTTGATGACACTTCCTTTTATAATTTATTATCCGCAGAAACGTCAGCTTACTTAACAGCAAAAAATTTGATAAAATTAATATTAAAAATTTAAATTGATATTAAAATAAATTTAATCACAAATAAATAAAGTAAGCCGATTTTTTTGAAAATTGGTATTAGAGACTACCTTTTAATTTTGAACAACTTTTTCCTAGTAAATTATTTCCATATCTTCACAAATAAATGCACTTTACTCTTTACCATTTTAAAGTTTTTTCAATTTTCTGAACACCGCGTATAAAATATGTCAAATGTTTTCTATTCCAATCTTACTCTAAGAGAAGTAGCAGAATTTTTATCAAGTAACTTTTTTCGATAAAATCAAAAATAAAAAAGTTTTCTCTCTTCAACACCTTATCCGTGGACATACTGTATATATATATATATATATATATATATATATATATATATATATATATATATATATATATATATATATATATATATATATATAAATATATATATATATATATATATATATATATATATATATATATATATATATATATATATATATATATATATATATATATATATATATATATATATATATATATATATATATATATATATATATATATATTATATATATATATATATATATATTTATATATATATATATTTATATATATATATATATATATATATATATATATATATATATATATATATATATATATATATATATAAATCCTCGAATCTATGTTATGACATTTGTAGCTTGATATACATATACCCGATACATTTATAATTTATTTGAAATTTTTTTTTTACCATTCCAAATATGAGCGTTATACGTAAAACTTTTATAAAAACATAGACCAATTCATTGCCTTGCAAACATTACGGATTATGATTTTTAAAGACGAAATTTAACAAATACCCACAAAGAGAACCCGTTTCAGAAGTAAGCCAATTTCAAAAGTAATTTTTGGTTATCATGTTAAACTTAGTTCCCAATAAAGTGGTGAAAATTAGTTCCTGTTTAGTAAAAAAAATGAAATAAGAAATTTTAAACAGTAACACACTGTAGTGGCAACTACGGCAAAAGATTAAAAGGGCCTTTTCTTCTTTGGTTTTTTTAAATCTAGTCTACGTAATCGCTTAGGAAAAACAGACCAGGGATTTGGTTTTTACGTTTAAGACATGAATCAAAATATAGAAAAAAAAAACATTTGGGGGCATGGGAAGTAGTTATATCTGAAATTATGGTTATAAATGACGTTTTTAAAAGGGGATTTTATCAAATGAGGATCCCAAAATATCAATCCTATTAAAGTAAAATAATTTTTACCTAAAAAACTATATAATATGTTTGATTAAAGAAGTATATTTAAATAGTAACATCCTGTAAATATCAAATTTGGGGTTGGATTCTTTGAGGCCAGAATTCAAATTCGTCCATAATTTGTAGTTTCTAGTAGGGGCGCCAGCCGGCCTACCTCCCCTTGTTTGGGGTTTCCCTATTTTTTTTTAACAGTATATTGGCCTGTTTATTAAAAAAAAAAGCTACTATAATTCCCCTGCGTCAAAATGTATACCTTATTTAAGTCTCTAAAAGCAACTATTTTCGAGATAAACACTTTAATGGAAACCCCCAATTTTCTTATGAAAAATGGTTTCCGCCAATTGTTTTCCCAAAATTTGCAAAATAATAGTTTTCAACACGCTGATCAAAAATTTCCCCGGCACAAAACCCAAAAACCCCCCCCTAACCCCCCCAAAATTAGCCTTAAAAAGGGTTTTTGGGGGTTTGGAGACCTTTTCCCGGGTGATTTTGGAGGATTAGAGGGGGTTTTTTGGGTTTTGTGCCCGTGAAGACTTTTTATCAGTGTGTTAGAACTATTACTTTGCAAAGTTTGAAAACAATTGGTATACATTTTTGACGCAAAGGTTTTAGTAACTTTATTTTTATAAACAGGGCAATATATAAGGGTTAAAAAGTTATGGCATCTAAAACAATGGTAGGCCTGCTGGCGCCCTGTATCAGCAACATTAAAAACATACACAATTTGAAATTCTCGCCTCAAAGAACCCCCAAATCTCAATTTTGAAAATTTTTAGAAGAATTATTACGAAAAAACAAAACACCATTAAAAAATTTTTACACCCTTATCTAGAAACACTTTTGAAATAAGGCAAGTTGACGTTAATTGGATTATTTTTTACGTAAGGACTCTGCTGTTCCTCTGTGCCCCCACCACCGTTTTCTCTCTGTATATATGCTTAAAATCTGTAATATAAAATTTATAAGGAAATCGAGATATTTTGGAACCCTGCTATAATTTTGTTTTTTTAAACTGGTCGTTTCTCCTAAGAAAGTTAACTTTTATAATAAATACAACAAACCATAAACATGCACGGAATAAGCGAAAATGATGCAGTTTTTTTTTCTTGTGTTTATTGAAAATTAACTTATTTTAACGGATGATTTTAGGTCGTTTAGCCCACCCTAACGTTAAAATGGGTTTATTAAAAAAGGGCTTAAAAGGCTTTCTTAGCTAAATTAATAAAAATTTAAACTGTAAATGCTAGTTTATTTTTTTTATTTTATGTGCAGTGAAAAAAAAGTAAGCACTACGTTATTACTTATTTTTATTTATAAGGGTAATCAAATTAAAAATGTCCACCATAGGTAACTTAATATTAGTCAAAATAAAACCCCCCAATATATTGTATCACCATTAAAGATCTTTACATAGCTTTAAAAAAATACTGCATTTGATATGTCTATCCATAAAAGTATCGGAAATGGGGGCTGACTCAATTTTGTTATTAAAAACTTTTTTAAATGGAACACCATGTATATTGTACCACCAAAAAAAAGATATTTAAAAGAGGTTAACAAAAATACCTTTTTAGATATTCGATCTTTTATAGTTTCAAAAAATGATCATCAAAATTTGAATATTTTCAGATTTGAATTTTTTTTAAAGCTTTATAGGCTGTACCTTCAACACAACCTACAGATACGGATATACGGGAAAATTTAAAAAAGTTTTAAAAACTCCCTAAGATAGACATAATATTAGAAAGACACATTTTTAAAGCTCTTTTTAGCATCTTTTTTTTAATACAATAAAAGAATTTCCATTTAATAAATAAAAATTTTAAAAAAATTTTATTTATAGTTTCCCCATGTTTCAGAAAATATTAAAGATAGACATATCAAATGTGGTATTTTGAAAAGGGCTTTTTAAAGATTTTTATGGTGATACAGTATAAAATCTTTATCATAAAAAAAAGTTCGCTACTATTAAACTCAGAAACAGGATTGCCAATTTTTTTTTACATTTTTACCCCTTAAGGACTTAAAAATGCTACTAGTTCCAATTTAAAATCTTGTTTTTTGACTAATAATAAAGGTGCAAACGGCCCTAAGGCATTATGTAAAAATAGTTAAACTTAACTTTATTGCACCTAATTTATTATAATTGATTTTTTTATTAAAGTTACAAACATTGCAGAGTAGCTAATCCTGTATAATTGACAATTAAATGTATTAAGTAGTTTTCAAGAAATCACAAATTGAAAGTTCAGTCAATACAACCAATTTGTGGATAAAAGAAAACCCAATTTTTTTTTAATTTTTTTTTTTATCTAAGTATTTTAAATGGCGTCTAATCCTCATTATGATTTTGATGCTGACCTTGCTGGAAAAGCAAGGTAAGAAAAACAGATAAACTAGTTTCTTATTTTAATTTTTGATATTATGTTTCCCTTCAAAGAAATTTTCTAACTTGCTCTCAGTTTGATAAAAATGTGATGCATGTTAATTTGACAGGTTAGTTCTGGTTAGTTATCTACAATGTATTAAGAAAATGTTCGGTTGGGTAACTTATTTTCAAAATTTATGAAAAATTTCCTTGACATTAAATAGTTATTGGTGTTTTAAAAATATTGTGGACTAGTTTTTATTTTTTTATCTTAAGAACATTTTTTTAACCAAAATTTTTCCCTGAAAAAATAACAAAGCAATATTAAGAGAGAACTCAAGACCGTGAAAATCCAGTTTTTTCTGATTAAAAATGTATTTTTTAGGATACAAAAAAATTTACTGCGATCTTGAGCGTTTTTTTTTTTAACGTTGTCAAACAAAAATATTAACTTTTAAATAGGCACCTTGATTTTCTTTTCTGTTAACTATTTTTAAAACATTTTAAATTTTTTAAAATAATCCCTGACATTCCTGAATTTCCCAACCAACCCGGTTTTAAGATTGGTGGCAAACCTGCTGACCCCTTTTTTTTAGTGGCATATATTGACTGCAAAAATGTTTAATTAAAAAATATAATCAAATATTACAGGTAAAAAAATTAAATAATTTAAAATTATTCACCTAATATTTAGGGGGTATGGGTCCCCCCGACCCTTTTTTAAACAAATAATAATTTTAGCCCCCTTACTTATATCATAGTTTAAAAGAATAAAACCTTCTTATGTAATCTTTCATTTGTCTAAACAAACATTTTTTAAAAATTTTTCTTTATAAAAAAAAAAAGACCCCAAATAAATTGAAAAATTTTTCTTAGTAAGTCATAAAAATAAAAAAAAAAAGGGTTTGGGGGCCTGACCACCCTTTAAAGAGGGGTTTTTTAAACGTTTTTTTAAAAAAAATTTTTTTATTTCTTTTGGTCTGCATTGATACATTGGAAGCCCCCCCCCCGGAATGATGTTTTGCTATTCTGAAAATATTTTTTATTTCTATGACAGCCCATAAAAGGTTCATAAAACCTAAGTTCTAAGTACCGTGAGTGCCGGTTTCTTGAATTTTTTAACTCATTTTCCCAGTTTCTTCCCTCGTTATCAAATCCGAGACATGCGAATGTGCATTTCGCGACACCTGTCAGACAAAGGGGGTGGGGCCACCCCGGGTTTTTACAAAAACTACTACCTCGAACTTTGCCTCTACCGTCTGGGTAATGCTATCCACATAGGATCCGCACCTAGTTTAAAACACAAACTCCAAAGACAAAAAGGTAAGTCCCAAATTTTTTTTATTTTGTTTAACCGTCTTTGTGTTTGCACCCAAGTGGGAGGGGAGTACCTATGTGGGATAAGATTTTTAAACATTTTTTTTTTTCTTCACAAAAATTTTTCTTGTAAATATGTTTTTCTCCTATAGATTCAACAAACACAAAGGAAAATTGTAAATTCGATTTAAAGAAACAGTGTCCATTAAATATCATTAAAAAATTTAAAATGACTTTAAAAAGAAACGAATTGGTTCCCAATTTTTTTCAGAACTTTTGGGAAAAAAGATATGTTAGATTAAACTTCTGCGAAGTTTGTTTCTGAAAAATTTTTGAAGTCGGTTATTTTTACTCAAGTAACCCTTTATTAAAACCGCTGTTTATTATAATAACAAAAAAACAAAGTTGACTCTGGACTATGTAATAAGGGTCTATTGAAAAAAAAAATTGTCAGTATAGACAAACAGGTTTAAAGCAGTCTTCTGCATTTATCTCCAAATTTCCCAAAATAAAGGCTGCAATATTGTCAATGTGCCATCAAACCGCCGAAACTGAGACATCTCTCGTAAATGATGCCACCCAAATCGGACAATTCTTCCTTGGAATTGTAAGGACGAGATCCACAAACGTCACCATTGAAGTTGTTTAACTGCTAGGCAACAACTTGAAAAGGAGGCTAAAAAGGATAATACCATTCAAAAATATGCTTTTAAAAATTGATGAACACATGCACTTAGTGATGGTAGGTGCATGAAGATAAATTAAAGACGTCACTGGGAGAAAATAATTATATGTTAAACAGACAAAAAAACTAGCTACCTACAACATCCCTTTCACATAATATATACATTCAGGGTCGCGAATTAATAACAAGAGAAAAAATATATGTTTATAATCTTAATTAGCTTAAATAATAGAACACTTTCATTGGTGTTTTTTATTTAAAAAAAAAAAACACGTTATCCGAGTTGGGTTGAAATTAAACATTTTTAAATAAAACTAGCCAGACTTGACTCGTGTACTGACTCGGATATCTACTAATAGAGAAAACACAGTATTCAGATACACAAGTATTTGAATAAAAAAAAAGTGAATGTGAAGTTGTCGTGTCGAGACTCTTGTCTTTTTTTCTCTTTAAGGTTTGACCAAAGAATATAAACCTCAATAAGAAGCGACAATATTCGAAGTCCCAAAATTTTTAGGAGGGGCTAAGCTGTTTAACTGTCATCCACTTTGCCAGCAGCACAGTCAGGATTACATGTTGAGTTTTATGTGCTGTTTCATTAGTTTCGTTCAGTTTTGTGGATATCTTTAAAAAAAAGCACTAAATGTGCATAGTAATTGTGATACTTGTAAAAATTATGGATCACAATGCGAATCTTTAGATGTTAATTCTTTGTATATTAACAGTGTGGATCAGCTAAATGGAATAAATTCAATATTACATAAATGGGGCTTATTCGAAAAAAATGCTAGCACATGTCGATTGGTATTTTTAATTGCGCATTTTTTCAACTAAAACTGTTTATACAGGGTGTGTCATGTCGACGGCCAGTATCAACTTTCTTAATTGAAATGCAACATCCTGTATATTATTTAATTTTTGGTTTTTTCAAAGCATTCTAGACATATTTTATGTACAATGTCCTATACCTATCTTCAACTGTTTCGTAAATATTAAGCGTTTTCAGGTTTACTAACTGCCTCTATTGCCTTTGCATCTTTGCCACTTTCGTGAGGTTACTTTTTGTGCATATACCTACTAGAGGCAGCCGTTACAGCTCGGCTGTGCCGGACAAGCGTTCGAGAGAGTAAGAAGAATAGCTGTATAACATTTCTCCTCGCGCCTTGTGCTGATTGATTGGCGGAACGAATTGTATACCGCCGACAAATTAGAGAGAGGGAGGGAGGAGAGCGGTTATACACCTATTCTTGCTTCTCTTTCGCGCTTGTTGCAAAGCTGCAGCTTTAGCAGGTATATGCACAAGCGCTTTCAAGAAGAGTGGCAAGCATGCAAGCACAATCATCTGAAAGCACCTAATATTTCCAAATGGTTAAAAATAGAGTATAGAACATATTACATGAAATATATCTAGAATATTCTGAATCAAGGGTATTTAATATACGGGACGTTGCATTTAAATTAGAAAGTTAGTGTTGGCCACTATTACATGACACAAACCGCTAGTATAAAAGTATTTACTGAAAAAATGCGCAACCAAAAATACCGATACGCTTGCCCAGTGTTTTTCGATCACGCCCCTGTTTATTTATTATTGAATTCCATTGATACACACTATTTTCTAAGCTTACGACACTACAAAAAAACATTTATGGGCGCGTTGCACCACACCCACCCCGATTTGTTTATTAAATATGTTTATGATTTGAAACATGCTTTTGAAGCAGTTTGAAGACATTTGTATTGTAACAGGAAGTTTCACATAAATTCTTAAATGAAATGGAAAGATAAATTTACCCACCCGTGCAATGATTTCCCAAAAATGTAAATTATAAAATAATTTATTAAGCTTAAAATATTTATACGATGGAAAATATACCAATCGTGATCCTAAAGTACCAGTCAAAAGATAGAAAACTAAAAAATTATATCCCACACATATAATCAATTTATAGTCACGGTAACAAGTCGATGTAACTTTCAGATTTTGTCATTTCAATAAACTGTTGCCTACTTTCTTTTTAAAAGTCATTATTTTTCATCTCACCTTAAACATTCAGCTCTAACCTTGGCATTTAGCCTTTAAAAAATAAAATTGTTTATTTTAGTGATGTTTCGAGCCACCTTCATTTTTATCAAGTTCCTCCCACTCTATTCTTTCCAAAATATCTACTGAATTTTTTTAAAATCATAAACCTACTTTCAAATTTAATTAATTTAATAGGGAACCCTCTTTTTTATTAAAGCATGCTGTACATTGTATATTAATATATTCTTATTAAGAAATTTTGTTGTTGTTACCCATATAGGAAATGCTAAATTATATGTTTATGTAATAAAAAAGATTAAAGTACATTGAAGTGTTTTTTACAGTAATAATGAAAGGATCCATTTATAGTAAAGGTAAGTATTAAGGTGTATAGGTATTGTTTTCAAAAAAAAACATCCCTCCAGTAATAATGAAAGGATATACATTTATAGTAAAAGTGAGAGTATTAAGGTGTATAGGTATTGTTTTCAAAAAAACATCCCTCCACTAAATTTTGACCCCAGAAACCCATAGAATCACATACCTTAAAACTTTTTCTCTTTTATTTGAAATGGGAGATGTACATCAAGAGTAATTAGCGAAAGCAAAAAACTGTATACTATTCGTTATTTTTCCTAAATGTTATACAGTCAAATTGATTAGACGTAAAATGGATTACAAAATGTAATTCTGCATAGTGCACTCGAAGACCTCAAAACCACATATATTAACACTTACTTAATAAAGATTTCTTATAATTATTTTACATCTATTCACACAAAATTACATAATATTATTTTTTAAGAAAAATTGCAACATTTAATCCCCTGTAAACATCGCTTTGCCCAAAACTATTTTTCTTAACAATAATCTAATCTTTTTGAGAATAACCAACCCTAAAAGACTACAAAAAAAAACTCCTTGAAAGGACGATTTTCCAGGACTGCAATGTATAGTTATACATATAAATTTTTCCCGCGTAAAACTGAATTTTTTCCGTTTATATTTCTCTCAATTAACTTCCCCCAAGCTGTTTAAGTGTCATTTCGTCTACACGTGACATTAAAAATTTGTTTCTATATAACCAATGCTGTTGGGAACTTTATGTCGCTTCTTATTGAGGTTTATATTCTTTGGTTTGACGTTGTTTTAAAAATTGTTTAGCTCAAACGATCGCAGTTATATTTTGATTACTAATCTGTTAGTTATTACGTCTAAAGTAAGCGTTAATGAACGAGCATCGGCGATCAATTCAAAACAATATTGCAGTTTAATTAAGTATTCCAAATACTAAAATTAGATTCGAATACCAATGTGAGTCCCTGGAACTTGAGTACTGATTTAAGTATGTTTTCAAACAAATACCAAAATAAGCGAATACCAAAATAACTTACTTGTCCCATCCAATAACCACTGGATTAAACTGTATTAAGAGTATGGTTTGCAGCCAATGAAAATAAATGCACCTGAGTTCTACTCATTTAGGCTGTATCTGCTCATTTACATTACAAACTAAACTAAAGTCTTATATATCTCCTTCTCTATAATGAATTCTAAGCCCATTATTATGCTTTTTTACATGTAGGCTTAAGAACTTACCAACTTATGAACTACTCTGACCAATATATATAGGTTGGCGGGAAAAATCCTTCTTGGTTGGTCTTCTTCCCAATATAACACGAGTAAAGTTCTTCGTCTAAAACAAAATATTAAAAGTAAAAGGTATATCATCACAGTTTTGTCTAATCTCAAAGATACTAGAACTGCAGAACTTTTGCACTATGCGAATATGCGAAGTTGTAATTTTAGTTTAAATTTTAGAAAACAATGTTTTTATAGTTCGATTTAAAACAAATAATTTAAGCATCTAAAAAGCAGGTAATAAAAAAATAAGATTATATTGATACTTATTCTTATTAAATTGACTGTTTTACCTTTGCAACAAGAGGTCAAAATTGGCCACCAAGTTCCCAAGGAAAAATGTATTTATTTAAAAAAAGCCCCTTTTATTTTCAATTATAATATCTGAAGTATAGTTTTTTTAGTAAGACTAGAGTAAGGTGTTGAGCGTTAAATTTTATGATTTAGGACAAGAGTGGGCAAAATCCGAAGTACTTATATATAAGATAACTGGGTTTCACTGTAAATACAGGTATGTTGGTAATTAGCTGCACTTTTGTGAAATTTATCTACTTTTTTAATAACACGACAGATGACATAAATTAGTTTTATGGCCCTCTTTAATTCTTACATACATAACGACACTACTTTATTTTTGGATAGCCTAAAAAAACTGATAATTTATAAAAAAAATCAGAATGAATATTTCTATAATTTTACGCACATTAAGGAAGTGGCTAGATTTTTATTAGCTATAATATTTAAGATAAAAACCCAAAACTTGTGTTTATTGTAATGAAACTCGTCAAAGGGGGCCTTCCAGAACAAGGGTAGTTAATAATTTTATTTTTTTTCCCCCTTTGGGCCTCCGCGGGTTTTTTTTTTTATAGGTACATTTATGTTACGCTGCAGTTCCAATTTTACCTCTGAGGGTCTACCCATCCTGGTATGCATGGTGACTTGTTGATTTAGGAAAAAAAGTTTATTACTTTTAGTTTTCACGAATATTTACTGGAACAGTGATTTATTTAAAAATAGATAATTTTAATATTTTTTCTTCTAAATCTCTAATACCAAAAGTATTCCATACCAAACCAGAAAAAATTTTCACAAATTTTATTAATAATCACAGTTTTTTAAAAATAAAAATAAATAGTTTGTGCAAAACGCTTTTTTAGTAAATGGGGGTTTTTTTTTTATGTCACTGTAAAAAAAATTTTATAATACTGATAAAAAATCGGGGAAAAAAAACGTGGAACTCCATTTTTTTTCCAAAATAAGTGAATCATTGGAAAATGTAGATTTTAATAAGCCAAATCCATGGGTAAACTTAACAGCAAAAAAAAAAATTTTTTCACTACGAAAAAATGCCCCCCTTAAACCATTGGGCGAGCGTAAATGAAAAAAAAAAAAGAAATGCTGAGGTTTCAGATTTACCCCCATGTTTTTTCCCCCCCCGGTTTCGCTGAGAGTTTAAATTTCTGTGGAACTGTTTATTATTTTTTTGGGTTTTTTTTAAAAATTTACCGAAGCAGTGATTTATTCTCCCAGATAAATAAATGTCAATGCATTTTTTTTAAAAAAAAGACTGATGTGAAAACAGAAAATCAGTAAAAATACAAAAAAAAAACCCTTTTTCCGATTCTTCATTTGGTATATTACCCCTTTTTTTTTTTTATTACTTTTTTATCTCAAAACTGTTATTAATTAATTTTTTTTAAAAATATGTAAGTGATAATTTAACCTTTTGTGAAAAGTATGATATATTAAAATTAGGTATCTAGGGGGCTAAAAAAAATTTATTAGGGACATAAAAAAAGACAACCAAATAAAGCCAAATTTATGGATGTTATTTAAAGCTTCTAACTGTTTGGATTTTTTTTTAAAAACCCTTTTTTAAAAAAAAACCCCCGTTCATTATTTCTAACACTAATTGGACTAAATGTTTTATTACAGATATTTAAGTGGAAATCTGTCCTTACCTATATAAAATTTTTTCCACTGGCACAGAACTTCATAAACAAATTTTTATTAGATTTTTTTAAAAATTTGGGCTAAGTTAAAATGTTTGGCCCCCCATTAAAGATAATAAATTTTGACATCATTTCGATATTTATTAT